>CAKAOJ020000509.1:2500-130000 GCA_916701645.2 Sebastolobus alascanus
ATTAGTTATAACGTAGAGGTTTGAGCAACTTCTTTATATTTTTTAGCTTTAATGTCTCTAATGATAGTCGTGGAGACAGTTCTGAAAGGTGGGAGTAGAGAGATGCAGAAGGACCCAGGATTCGTACCCGGCTCCCTGTAACGTGGACGCCTAACTCTATCAGGTGAGCTAAAGCGGCGCCCAGTTGAAATCGTTTTTTCCTTTTATTTAACCTATGAAGCAGTGCGGCTGCCTGACGTCTGGATCATTTGTGTGCAACAGACTGCTGTACGGCCAGTTTACAGACAGGCTGCTAGTGACACATTACAAACACTCCTGAGGCTGCAGTGATTCTAATACGCAACTGTTTTACTGCTTCATTTTGCCTTTTACATAAGAAAGTACAAATAAGTAACCTAGGCAACTACTGTAGTAATACGATTTACAGAATAAAAATAAAAATAAAAAATCTAAATCCCATGTAAGCCTATGATAATATGAGGAACATGACCACATATATTAAGCAGTACTGAGTTCATACGTAAAATGGAAGTACAAGTGCAAAATACCACAAATAACTAAATAAAATGACATGACATCATGTGTCACACTTCCTCCTGTCCTCCCAAATTGTTGGACTCATCCAACCCCAAACCCTGGAGACGTTTCAGCAGACAGGATGGCACAGATGATCAAGGCAGCACTTTTCTCTTGTTTAATTTTCCCTTTTATTTATGTATTTATTTTCATTAATCTTTTTAATTCATTCATTTATTTTGCATTATTATTTATTTATTTTATATTTATTTTTAAATGTGCATATTTATATATGTGTGTGTGTGTATATATGTATGTATGTATGTATGTATGTATGTATGCATTTATTTATTTACTTATTTCTGCACGATTTTCCCTTTGCATTTCACCCCTTATTTATTTCTGTTACCTATACAGTGTATGCCCAGCTTTAAACTTCACAGAAAATTTAAAAATGCATTGAATTACATGCTAATTCCTAGTACTCTACATAACCAAGGGGTGTTAAAAATGCAGCAAAACAAAAGGCAAATTTATTGGAGTTTCAAAGACCCAACCACGCACGCAGGCTGATTTCAGTCTTATAATATGTTTGTATTCATTAAAACACCTAATCACACATCACACATCACTTATACAGGCTGTTATCTAAAGCTCCTGAAACTCATATTCACAGACAGATGTCAGACAGACAGACCTGGTGTCGGTAAGTTTAGCTATGTAACACCCAATTATACATTACAAACACACAAAACATGTAATATTAGTAGGGATGATTTGTCGCGCACAAATGATCAATTTTAAAGGAAGTGAATCAGTTACTTGAAGCTAAAATCAGAATTTATGCTCATGACAGAATTAGTTCAGCACTTGTAAATCTGTTCCTGGACTCTCTCACAGACTATAAAGAACTCTAAAGTATCCACACACACATTCTTAGTTTGGATTTTCAGGAGATTTGTCTACAATAACAAATACTGAGCAACAGCAGCCTTCTCCTTTAAATCCTAAGAAAATACTAAAGTTTGAATAAAAGGAGGCTGCTAAAGGTGAATGAAATGAAAGTGTTCATAACTCACATTTTATAGTATTACTGAACACGTCTCTCTCCACCTTTGAGAGGGAAACAGAAAATAAGGACATCTGAGGGAGTTTTTAAATGATAAAGGACAGTGGCCACATTTACACTGGTCATTTCAATTGTCTCACGTCTGGATAACATCCACTTTCCCCAAATACACTTTCATTTAGGACAAACATTTGGATCTCTTTGTAGTTTTTCTACATGTTTTTGTATGTAGTTTTTCTACATGTCTTTGAAGTTGTTTTTGTCTCTTTGTAGTCATTTCACATGTCTTTGTAGATATTTGTAGTTGTTTTATGTGCATTTGTATTGGTATTAATTATCTCTGTAGTAGTAGTTTTGCATCTCTTTGTAGTCACACTGCATCTTTATAGTAGTTTTATGTGCATTTGTAGTAGTATTAATTCTCCAATAGCTCTTGGATGCTTCAGAATTTAGTCTTGTTTTAATGTCCAGTAGTTAGACCATGAAGGGACTCAGTGTAAATGAGCTCAGCGTTCCTCTCTGGTTTAGTGTGTTCAGTTAAATGTCATTTTTTTTGTGTGAAAGCTGATGGACCTCAGTGATGAACTGGAACGCCGTCAAACTAGAAGAATTTAAAAAAGTGCATATAGACTTCCAGTATCAGTCAGGGTGAGGACTACAGCTCTGACCAGTCTGACCATTCTGACCAGTCCAGACAGGAAACAGGAAACACAAACCTGTGTCTCCATTCTTCTTCTGTCTTTCAGCTGATGATGAAGACTCTCAGCCCTTCCTCTCTCATCAGAGGAAGACTCTCTGTCACCATGTTGTCCATCAGTCTGTATTTATCCTCTTTTTTATTCCCACTTCCTCCTCCTCCTTCGGCTTCTCATCCATTGGCTGAAACCTCCTCTGCAAGCCCCTCCCTCTCCACCGGCTGAGACAGGTGATTGGTCAGCTGCTTCATCGTCTCCTGAAAGACATCAGAGCATGTTTCATTCTCGTATCACATCTACATGATGCACTTTGTAGCCCTACAACCTGCAACCAGCACAGAAAACACCAGGTGATCCATCCAACTGTGATTGTGTATTGAAATAGCATTTTAAATTAAATATTGTGGTGCTGCAGAGATGTCCTTGCCTACACATCATATTCTACAGGCTTAAGAAAACATCTTTGTTTGCTACAGATCCCAGCTAAAATCACACAATAATCATTTTAATATGTTTTTCAATGAAAATGAGAATAGTGATGTAAAAATTAGCATACTCTCCAATATCGCAAATGCAGTATTAGATATTTTTTCAAAATTGTGCAGCCGTACTGGCTGGTATTACAGGATTTTGCCAAGTTTCATGGACATTACAGTTCCCAATATCCCATTAGAAACGGAGGTCCTCCATCAGCAGCCCATCAGGATGCCCGTCGTACAATTAACTGCACAGCAGCCATATTATCTGTCCGATATGTGCATGAAAATATCTCCACAAGCACAAAATCACAAACATGGCGAAGAGGCTAAGTTCAGTGATATCTAGCTATGGTGGCACCCACATGTCACTCAAAGTGGCCACTCACTTAATTATGCATAACTTTAAGCCTTAATATAATTTAAACAGGTGAGTTATATAAACATTCACCCCCAATACAGTTGTTTTATGTTCCAGGCTGTAATCATGTTTATTTCTGCTGTAAATTTGGGCGTTTTAACATGGAGGTCTACGGGGATTGACTTACCTTTTGGAGACTCAAGTGGACATTAGAGGAAATGCAGTTTTTGGCACTTCAGCGTTGGCTTCACTGCTCAGCACCGGAGATCGCCATTTGGGTAGTAAACATGGGTGTACACGATGCAAGTTTCAAAATGTTAAAAAGAGGGCTGTAAAAGTTAACATGATAACGCGTTTACGATAATTTGTTTTAACTCCACTAATATCTTTAACGTATTAACGCAACTTGTGATTTTTAGGTTTTATCAGCTCAGTTTTAAAGCTAGAGTGAAGATACTGGTATCATATGACACTAAAAAACCTAATGAATCCATTAGTACCAACCATGTCCATTTTTGTCCAAAAGAAAAGTCTGAAAAATGTCTGAAAACTCTGAAAAACGTTTGAAAAAAAAAAAAGGGTTAGGGTTAGGTTACTTAAATATAACTACAATATCTTTGCTGTTTTTGTGAAGAACAGAAATACAGGATTCTCTAATTATAGCTAAAGCCAAAACATTCATATATGGGAGAAACCGGCAACTCTATTCTGAGTACATTTATTTAACGTAGATATAATATCATGAATGAAAAGAGAAAAAAATACTTACCCCATTTGTTTACATCTCTTACCATATTGGATGGGAATCAGTCCAAACTGCTATCATCCATAGTATTCGAAAATAGTCTGTATCCATCTGAAAACAAGTTGAAAAATGTTGGTAACAAAAAATGAGACACCACAATCCCAGGGGTATCTCAGGGGAAATAGGAGCTCCACGGTGTTGAGCAGTAGATGGACAGTGCATTAATTCTGTCCCAGCAACAGAATTCAAACTCTCTCTCTCTCTCTCTCTCTCCCTAACCCTGAAAGGAGTTTTTCCCCTTAACCCTAACCAGCATATTGGTACCTCTACTAATTTGTATTTTTTCCTATTAACCCTGGACACCACACATCCCAGACACCTGAATAACAAATAGGCCTGACAGTGCATTGAATTTTATATTCTTGCTGGGTCTCTCTTGGGAATGATATCCTGTGTCTCAATGACATTACCTGTATGAATAAAGGCTACATTTTCAAAATTAAATTAAATATTTCTATGCACAGAAAATCCATTTCTCATCTGTCCGTCCCCAAAAAGGATCCCTCTTCCCTACCTTGACCTTTCTTTGAAATGTTCCCTTTTCTCAGATTTTAATGGGGAGTTTTTATCATTATCTGAATCAAGGGATAGAGGGTGTTGTGTGCTTCATGATGTGTGATCAGACCACATTATGATACTAATCAGTCTGTGAGGAGGTAATATCAGCTGCTATATCAGCTTGCTCAGATCAATAGAAACTTGCTGTGTGGGACAAACGATGTTTGTTCAACTTCAGGGTCAAAAGTGCTGAGAAAAATACTGATGTTATCATCTGTCAGCCAATCATTGACCGCCTTGTAATGACAGAAAAAACAGCTGACCCTCAGACACCATGTCAAGTCATGACTCAGCAGAAACACCGCCTGACCCTCAGACACCATGTCAAGTCATGACTCAGCAAAAACACCGCCTGACCCTCAGCTAAAAATTTGATGTTTTTTCTCTTTTGAAACTTTGACCTGAACCAGTTTAGGACAAACAGACGTCAGTTCAGTTTGTGTTCAGATCGGTTATCTGTCTGTTTACCTTTGTCTGGGAGTCTGTGTGTTTCTGTGTATATACGTCAGCACAGGATAAAAGTCAAGCTCCGTTCTTCTCGTCTCTCAATTGTTGCTGCTTGTCGAGTCGCATTGCTAAAAAAACAGAAACATGAAGGTCTACCTGCTGGTGCTACTGCTGCTGCTGCCTCTCTGCTCAGGTACAATTACACACATTTAATTATTCTTTCTGTTCAGGAACAATAACACACTCACATTTAATTATTCTTTCTGTTCAGGAACAATAACACACTCACATTTAATTATTTAAACATACTCACAATATTACTCACAACCAATATTGTCACAAAAGGGTTTTCAGAGGTAAATGGAGGCCCTTTTTTTACTAACAAAAACACTCTTATTAAGGTATTTTTTTACGGAGGTCATTAGTGCGACCTATAATGGGAGTACAGCAGACTGGTAACACAGTTCGGGGTTCACCAATCAAGTGTGCAGGAGCCCAGCAGAGGGCGCTTTAGTAACATTCAACACACCGGTCCCTGTGGGAACACTAATAAATGTACTAATACAATATTAAATAATATGTAAAAATGTAAACAACGTAATATTAAAGTGGGAAGTGACAAAATAACTTAAATTACTGAACATGCTCATGTTTTTGGTGAGCTGAAGGTATCCATTTTCAGCTAATGAACCTGAGCATAAATTGTGAACTATATGAACTAGTTCATTTTAATCTGTGTGAACTGAACTTTGAGCCACACTGACAGCAGTAATGGAACGTGGATTCATTAAAAGTGAAAATGGGTTTACCTGTCCACTCTGGATTACTGATTTATTATTGGACAGGTGTAGGCTACCAGGTGTGAGTGTTTATGTTCAGGTACTAATAACGTTATTTCAGCAGGATCATCCTCTCGGTTTTCAAACTCAGAGTCCATGTCAAGCAGCCTTGGGGTCTGAGGTGTGATCTGACTAGGTGTGTTTGTGTTGCAGCTCAGAAGTTTCACATCCAGTGTTATGGTCGTGACTTCCTGAATGTCGACATGCCGCTACACTGCAGCAGCAAAGTCCAACAGGCCTGCTACACCAGAGGTGATTGTAAATCTGATTTAATAGGCCTTCATGTGGAATTTAAATTAAGTTTAAAAATCTCTTTTTTCACTTGTTGAACTAAAAGTGACGTTGGTTCAGTAAATCAGGACAATAAATATTTACAGCTGGATCTTTGTGAAAACACGATATAGATTTAAAAATTGGCATGCGTGGAGGCTCTGATGATGCGTTCCCTGTTTGCTGTTGCAGATAACAGAGAAAAAGGTTGCACTCCAGAGTACAACTGCTCTAAACCCGGCTGGACCTGCTGTCACACCGACAACTGCAACGCCTGAGCCAATCACAGCCCAGGAAACATTGATGACATCATCAAAAACCATGATGTGAAATAAAATTAGGGAGAGATCCCAGAATGCAATGTGTTGCTTTTTCTGAGCTCAGTGTGTAAACATGAATATTTACAGTTTCTGGGCTTTGAATCATGTTTCTGTGGACCTAAATAAATAAACTCAGAACCTGCTGAGTTTGTGGGGAAAAGTTCAGGATTCACTCTGTGTCTAAAAGGGTCAAAATATAAACTGCAGTCTGAATGTTTATGAGAGAAAACACAAAGTGACAAAGATTAAAGCTGCAATATGCAATATTGGCGCAAATATGATTTAAAAAAGTTATTTTTAGAAAACGGCCGCTATATCGTGACAGTAGTACACGAAACAGGTAACCTGAAAAAAATCCTGTTCCTCTGTGTCCTACTGTGTCCTCCGGTGCTCCTAACAGCATCTGAAGGATTTCACTTACCGGAGGAAAACAAGGTCTGCATGCCAAAAATTGTTGCATACTGCCACTTTAAGAAGAACTTCTCACCTTATTAAAGTATCAGCAGTAATAGTACAAAGGTATTATCAGCTTCACGTAGTAAAGTATCTGTCTAATCAGTATATTTATTGATAAATAGAAACAAAACTCCAGTCAGTGAGTTGTTGGTTTAAAAAAGGAAACCTCTGATGATAAACGATGATCTAAAATAATTGATGTCCCCATGAATCCTTCTATCTATTAATAGTTATCAATCATAAACATGATCACAAATCATTATCAGAAACTGATAACCAGCTTCACTGAAACTAAGTCAGTGTGTTACTACAGTAGATGGAGGTTAAAGGGATAGTTCAGGTGTTTCTCAGTGTGGTTCTATGAGCTACTTCTCCATAGTCAGTGTATTACTACAGTAGATGGAGGTTAAAGGGATAGTTCTGGTGTTTCTCAGTGGGGTTCTATGAGGTTCTGATCCATAGTCAGTGTGTTACTACAGTAGATGAAGGTTAAAGGGATAGTTCTGGTGTTTCTCAGTGGGGTTCTATGAGCAGTCAGTGTATTACTATAGTAGATGGAGTTTGGGGCAAAGATGTACTGCTGTGGACGGACTTTAGACACCTAAAATAATCTATATCAGTTTAAGTGTAAATCAAAAAGAAAAAAAAAAGAAAAAGAGAGCCTCTGGTTTCTGAATCAAAAACGAGAAGACAAGAAAATCAAACTCAAATAAAGGTCAGATTTTGTTTTTGCTAATTCCTTTTTGTCATTTTTCCTTTTGAATTAAAGAGTAAAGAAAGACAGAGAGGTCATTCAAAAAGAACACACTTTTGGACGGACGGACGGACGGACGGACGGAACCTGACCTGTCCAGGGTGTACACTAACCCTTCACCCCATGACAGCTGGGATCAGCTCCTCTAACACACACACACACTGCCCTTTAGTGCGTTTATCCAGAAAAAACACAGCTGTCCTGTTTACTTATTTTGTTTACAGGCCAGGCCAGCAACGTTGATGGGTGCATCCCAAAGCTCTTATTTGTCGTTTCCTCGCTCCTCGCTTGAACCGGAAGTTGTTCTGGTGCGCCATCTTGAAGAACGTCCCAATGCTCTTATTTCTGCACGGAGGAGCGAGGAGGGATCTCTGAGGAGCGATGATCAAGGCTACGAGGAACGTTTGATACATTTTCCCTGAAACATTCAGCCTGATAAATAATGTCCAGTGTTCAAAAGACACCATAGTCATATTCTGGGTTATTAAATAATGAATTCACAATCAGAATATCAATAACTACAGACGGTAATAGTGAATAAATAATAGAAAGATACTGTGCCAGTAGAGATGGTTCCTGGTCCTCTAAACAGGACTCAGTCCACTGAATAAATACAGACTGCAACTGTTATTCATGTGCAGGTGTTTGTTAAACAGGTAACAGGCTACAGAGAGAAAGCACTGCTGCTCTTACCTTACCTTTACTTCCAGGTTACCTGTCTGTCGTTCTGCATTCTTTAATTGAAAAGGAAAAATTAAAGGAATTAGCAAAAAACAAAATTGGACCTTATTTGAGTTTGGAAAAACATAAAAAAACAACAACAACAACAACAACAACAACAACAACATGGTATTTCTGTATTTTCATTTTTTGGTTCAAACAAAAAAAAAAAAACATTTCCATTTTTAAATAAGAAATGAATTACAGATTATCCAATGATACCCAGACCGGGTCCACATACCTCAGGAAGCCGTTAGACCGGTCCGTTGACTCCAATTTGGGCTAAATTGTTTGCAGATCGGCGTCCTCCCAGGAACCAAAGCCATGCAACCAACCTCCTCCAGTAGAAAACAAGGTAAATAAATCCTCAACCAGCCTCCTCCAGTAGAAAACAAGGTAAATAAAAATCAATGGGATGCTACACACCGGTCATAAACTGTGTTCCTCTTCCAGTGAACAACACTCCTGCTCTGTGATTACTGATGCACCTGGTGGTAATTTCCCAGTGCTCCACATACCACCTACTGGGCGAAAGGGGAATTACCACAAGTGGACACATACTGTTTCATATACAGAAACATATAGGCCTATAATGAACACAATACAACAATGGCTCCAACAGCGGGAGTTTTATAATGACAACACTCATGAGGTGATCGTTTGTGCTATAGTACACCTCAAACGCTGATTCAAGCAAGTCAGGTTTGTCTTATTTAAACATCTACAACACACTCCCACAAAGTGCGATTACTGTTGCTGCATATTTCTATTTGTGATACTAGAGGTGTTTCTGTAGCCAAGAGGGCAAAGAGGATAAGCAGATAAATGAAATGCATGATAATTAGAAAGGTGTACAATAAGCAATAATAAGCCAGAGACTCAGGTGGATGCTGGGATATAGTTTAACTTGCAGTGATTTTATTTCTCCACTTAACAACAAAAACAAAGGGGCACATGTTGGTTCTCTATAAGGCACCACCTGGTGGTGGAAGTCATGCAGCACATTCACAAACATAAGAGGCCTACTGCATAAAATACTAAATTATAGCCTACAAAAACACATTACAACAGTAGTTTGGAATAAAAACAAGGATGCAGTTGCAAATCAACCTGTTAGCTGAATTAAATTGAATTATAACAAAAAAGAAAAAAGCGGGGTTCCTTATAAACAGAACAGTATGAAATAGGAAAATAGCATATGTGGCTATGTGAGGGCTCACTGAACTGCTGTCAGCATCAACCCTAGGCATCCAGAACCAGAACATTAGCCTATCAGTGAGTGTTACGCCAACATCTAGGGGGGGTCGGAGCAAAACATAAATATATAAAGGATATTCCCTCCACGGTCCCCAAACTACAATCTCAGGACTAGATTTTGAGTTAAGTAAAAAGATTTATTACTTTACTCAATTTTACAAACAATACAATGAGGCAATATAACTCAGGCTGAACAAAGGCCAAAACAACAAAACAAAATCTGTCTTTTGAATACCCTGACTAACCTTAAACAAAATAATCAAGCAAACAAAAATACATTTACTAAATCTGGCTCCCTAGGATACAGCAGATGAGCATGAGAAAAAGTTAATAAAAGAAAAACTGCAGTTCACCCCTACCAAACGATTTACTATTTTTAAACAAAGAAAAAATACTACTACTAGTCTCACAATTTCAATACAATAGCACTAAGGCTACCTAATCCACACTACGTATTGAGTTTATCCACTAAAGTTTGGAGGCCGAGGACAGAATGAGGCTGCTGTCAGTTAGCTGTCACAGACTGCTGAGCACCAGAGCATTTTAAACTGCCGAGATGATGGAGGGACCAATCAGCAGCCGACACAGCCCAGACCGAACCCACACCTCCAGCCAATCAGAGAGCAGGCACCTAAATAGGAAATCAAAGATCCTCACCACAGGACACTCGCTCTCACACAAAACACAGTCACACAAAGATCCTCACCAAATGGAGACAGTCACTCTGACACAAAGTACAAATAAATTTCAATATACGGCCAGAGCCGTAACAGTGAGGAAGATAAATGTACATCCAGAACCAGAACACCCTTCTCAACAGGTGGGCCCGTGCAGTCTGTCTGTTGGATTCAACTCGGCGGGTCAGGGACAGCTGCTCGGTGTGGGAAGATCATGACCTGTTGGACCTCTCCCCCAGTGCTAGCTGGCCCTCGCCGGCAGCATTTCCTCTGCTCTTAATCGGCTTGGAAAGGCAGAATGTTTGTAGTGCTCCTGTCGGCAACCCGCCCGACCCGTCAAGTTCACAGATCTAGCCTCTTAATTTGGCTCTCAAAGTCCACCAGACTGTTGCATTTAACTTTAAAATGTACAAAATGTTCTTCCGGGGGAGCATCCCCCCCTAAAGGATCCGGGGTCCAACCAACGCGGTCTCACATAATCCTGTGGGAAACACTGGTGTAACCTGTTGTAATTTGTAGCAGAGCTGTGTCACATTTCATTAATAATTACAAAAAAACACAATACAAGTGATTTTGTGACAACTATCACTTTGGTGAGATTCACAAAATTTGGGCACCCTCGGGCAACAACATATATCGGCGCCTATGCTGCACTGATCCAATGTTAATATTTAAAAGTACACTATGCATAATGACAGTCTCACATGGTTTCCCTGTACATTAATACTGGTTGCTCTTTAAACTTTATACCACCTAAAGGCCAAAGCCGATGCTGTAGACTGAGATGAACTCACCTGTACCCTTAACCGTCGCCACGGAAACAGCAACAGGAAGAAATCTTGAGGTGAGTCGTCAGTTTTGAAAACATTTATTTGCATTTTTTTGTTGAAATCTTCAGTACAGTCTGTCGTCTGACAGGAATGCATAAGAGAAGACATGATTGGCTCAAAACAGTCACATGAACATCGTCATCATCATCATCATGGGTATCAATGTCGTTACTGAACACTGTAAAATAAACAAACAATTGAATCCAGAATCTCCCACAAGACCCTGCCCTCCTGTAACCCCGCCCCTGGCCACGCCCCTCCCTGAACATCAGGTGAGTCCCTGAATATCCAGTGAGTCCCTTGTTAACATCCAGGTGAGTCCCTGAACATCAGGTGAGTCCCTGAACTCTGTACAAGCCCTTCAGAGAGACGAGCGTAGAAAAGATGAAGATATTAAAGATGAAGAGTATTAAAAAGGCAAAAACATAAATGACCCCCTCACCCCCTCCTTCCCCTGATAGGCCCCGCCCCCACCCGGAGTGACATCATCATGACATCATGACATTCAGAAAACATTTTGAATAGAAATGGTCCAGAAGAGACAAAAACAAACATCATCAGCATTCATTCAGTAAGTCACTGAAATCCAACCAATCAGGAAAGAGGAGCTCATGTGTTTCCTGTGACCTGATTGGCTGAGAGATGCGAGTGTTGAATGTGATTTTTACAGTGTAGCTGAGGAGCTGCTGCCCCCTGGTGGTGAACAGAAATATACACACAGATATCTGTAGTATATACAGACAGATCCTCTGTGAGCGAGACGTCTCACTCTGATCCACTTCTGATTAACAAAAACATTAAAGTCACAGTTTTTACTCTGGAGGTCAAAGTCACATGTCCTGTTTACTTTCTGTTTACATCATTATGTTCTTGATCTCTCGACACTACACTGAAGCTGACCTGTCTCCGGCTCTCGAAACAGGTCCGAGAACTGTGTCTCTCAAAACCGGACTGGACTGAACATGACTGGTTCTGACAGTTTTAAGCCAAATTAAAAAACAACCAGTTTATAAAAGACATTTAAAACTTCCTGTTCACTTCCTGTTCAACTACTCTGCTCTGATTGGAGGAAAAAAAGTCACCTTAAAAGACAACTGTCACACCTGTCAGTTTTCAGTCTTTCGTCTCGTCAAAGTGAAACATTTTGTTTGAAAAGAAGAAATCTCACCTTGTTCAGGTGTTCAGACTTGTCCTCTGCTCTCTGCTGACCCCTGTGGCAGACCGGTAGAAAGCACACCTGGACCAAGGTGACATTATAAACTAACCCTATCTTTGCTCAGGTAAATCACACTCTCCAGGTGTGACAGGTAATCTTTGCTCAGGTAAATCACACTCTCCAGGTATTTCAAACTGTGACATCATGTTTGTTTAAACTGAAGGAAAGTTTATTTTAACAGCTGACTGATGAGAAGAAACATGTGACACTGCAGCCACAGGTTTGAGTCCCGACGCACGCACACACACGTACTTCTATACTTGTGAGGACCCTCTTTGACATAACGCATGCCCTAGCCTCTTAACACAACCATATTACCACGACCACTCTTTTGATTCTATTTATTCACATGTAGTCAAGTGTCTCCATTAACAGACTGATCTGAGATCAGCTCCTGCCTCAGTATGACTGGATTACTGTGAGACTGAAGGGAACTAATGAAACAGGATAATTCTTTTAGTGGATTTCTGGACGTTTATTCTGATTGGACGTAAGAGATAATGATATCCTGAGGAAGAGGAAGACACACTGAATGATGTGTTTATATATATCCTCTCTGTGATTTGAGTTATGATTAATCCTATTGTATTACCTCTTACTTAACCATCACAGCTACATGCCTAACCCCAACCCACATAAACTGAATGTAAACCTGATCCAACCTTAAAACCAAGTCTGAACCCTCAAACAGATATTTAAAAAGTGAGGAACAAAAAAAAATGTCCCCCTTTGTAAAAATGTCCTCTCTAAATCTCTCTACAGTCTGGTCCTCACAAAGATAGCTGTACCAACACTCACACACACAGACGCTCTCTGCCTATGAGGGCGGGGTGAGGGGGGGCAGCCCTTCGTCGCTGGGCGTGGCGGTGTCGTCACTCGGCTCCAGGCTGTCCTTCAGACTCACTGTGCTGTCCGAGGGGGGGGGGGTCGACTCGGAACAGGGCGGGGTTAACTCGGATATGGGCGGGTTTAGCTCTATGGGGGGCGGGGTGTCCGGGGAGGGTTCTTGGGTCCCATTGGCCGTCGGGGGAAGGACGGGTTCCGGTGTGGGCGTGGCTGCTCCGGGAGGAGGCGGGGTAAATATGGGGTCCGCCCGGTGGGGGGCGGAGTTAGAGAGGAGGCCGTCGGTGAGAGAGAGCGAAGATTTTTCCACCAAACGCCACTGCATGATGCTGGTGTCCTTCCCCCCCGTCGAGATCAGGTGACTGTCGTTATACAGGAAGCTGACGTTGGTCACATGACTGCTGTGGGCGCTGTACTTATGACTGGGAGCCTGCGGACACACACACAGATTATTGATTATTGATTGACTGATCTATGGGCTCTGGAAACCAGTAAAACTGGAAACCAGTAAAACTGGAAACCAGTATAACTGGAAACCAGTAAAACTGGAAACCAGTAAAACTGGAAACCAGTATAACTGGAAACCAGTAAAACTGGAAACCAGTATAACTGGAAACCAGTATAACTGGAAACCAGTAAAACTGGAAACCAGTATAACTGGAAACCAGTAAAACTGGAGCCCAGTAAAACTGGAAACCAGTATAACTGGAAACCAGTATAACTGGAGCCCAGTAAAACTGGAAACCAGTAAAACTGGAAACCAGTAAAACTGGAAACCAGTAAAACTGGAAACCAGTATAACTGGAAACCAGTAAAACTGGAAACCAGTAAAACTGGAAACCAGTATAACTGGAAACCAGTAAAACTGGAAACCAGTATAACTGGAAACCAGTAAAACTGGAAACCAGTATAACTGGAAACCAGTATAACTGGAAACCAGTATAACTGGAGCCCAGTACAACTGGAAACCAGTACAACTGGAAACCAGTACAACTAGAGTGTGTGTGTGTGTGTGTCTCACCTTGGGCGTGGAGCATGGGTAGGCAAACAGGTGAACTTTACAGAAGTCGTCAGCCAGAGCAATCACCTTCCTGTTGTGAGATCTGATCAGAGCGTTGATGTCGGTGCCGTCTGAGCCCTCCGGCCACACACCTAACAAACACACACACACACACAGAAAAATACACATTAAACAACACACATACACACACACACACAGAAAAACACACATTAAACAACACACACACACACACACACACACACACACACACCGCACGGGTAGTCCAGGTACGTATATCTGGACGGGTAATCGTCACCTAATCATAAGGCTTTGTCCTAGTTTACATACCTTTTTGTTGTGGTGCAGTGATTAATGTTAGCTCTTTCTAGCCGTTAGCCTCTTGGCTGAACGGCATCAAGAACAGCGCTTTTCACTGATTGGCCACAAAATGTGAAAACATCATTTTCTGCGACAGTATTTTGGTTAATGTGGACTTTATTCCAGAGTAACTAAGATCAACCTTACGTCTCCGTGATGCAACCGAACATCGACACATTTTTAGGATCAAACTAACTACTTTCAATGTATCGTTGTCGGTGTCGGATGCATTTCGGCTGCGTGTCGGCTGTGTGGTGAATTAAGTGCATTGGTTAATGTGTGTGCAGGTGCACTAAGTGTAATAAGTGTGCAGATGTGCAGATGCAAAAAGTGTAATAGGTGTGCAGATGTGCAGCTGTAAAAAGTGTACTAAGAATGCAGATGTGCAGGTGTACTAAGTGTACTAGGTGTGCAGATGTGTAGTTGCACTAAGTGTAAAAGGTGTGCAGATGTGCAGGTGTACTAAGTGTACTAAGTGTGCAGATGTGCAGGTGTACTAAGTGTAATAGGTGTACTAGGAGTGCAGGCGTACTAGGTGTATAGACGTGCAGGTGTACTAGGTGTACTAAGTGTGCAGATGTGCAAGTGTACTAAGTGTAGTAGATGTACAGGTGTACTAGGTGTATACTAGGTGTACTAGGAGTGCAGGTGTACAGGTGTACTAAATGTACTATGAGTACAGGTGTACATGTGTACCACGTATACTAGGTGTACTAGAAGTGCAGGTGTACTATGAGTGCAGGTGTACAAGTGTACTGAGTGTAGTAGGTGTGCAGGTGTACTAAGTTTAGTAGGTGTACAGGTGTACTAGGAGTGTAGGTGTACTAAGTGTACTAAGTGTGTAGGTGTACTAACCGAACACATGGTATCCCAGTACACAGGTGTAGGTCGCCCAGTCGATGTCTTTACACTCTGAGCGATTTCTGATCAGTTTACAACCGTTTGGAACGTCCCCTGAAAACAGACAACAGTTACTACACAACACTACAGTACTACAACTTCACAGTACTTTAAGTGTACAGTACTACAGTACTGAGTACTCACAATAGAGGATCTCGTAGTCTCCAGAGTTGGACATGATGAAGTTGTTGTCAGGTGACCAGTCCAGGTGTGTGATGTAGCTGGAATGTCCCTGTGGAAACATTCAGGTAAGTCATGAACACATCTGAACATCATCATCAGCTCATCACATACTGACTCTGACACTGTTTCAGCAGCAGTGAACTCTGGGATGTGTAGTTATTTATTGGAGAAGGTGAGTGAAGATAATCTCACCTGTCTGAATTTAATTCTGACTGTTCAAACAGGTGAGTGAAGATAATCTCACCTGTCTGAACTTAATTCTGACTGTTCAAACAGGTGAGAGAAGATAATCTCACCTGTCTGAACTTAATTCTGACTGTTCAAACAGGTGAGTGAAGATAATCTCACCTGTCTGAATTTAATTCTGACTGTTCAAACAGATGACAGAAGATAATCTCACCTGTCTGAACTTAATTCTGACTGTTCAAACAGGTGAGAGAAGATAATCTCACCTGTCTGATTTTTATTCTGACTGTTCAAACAGATGACAGAAGATAATCTCACCTGTCTGAGCTTCATACTACATATTCAGTGGTTCAGTGAATGAAATAAAACTGTATTCTTACTCAGATCTTCTTCATCACCATGTCGATTCCTGTGGTGATGCACACAGTTTGTGCACACCCAGCCAGGTTAAAAAAGAGCCACACTTTGTGACATTGAAAACTCTTTAGCCTCAATGTACCTCATTAACCCACTAAATCTCACTTGGTGGTCCGCCCCTCTGGCGCTAATATAACTCAGTGTGAGGCCATCACAGGTCATGTGTCTGCAGCTACGTTCACACTACTAGCGACAAAAGCAACAAAACGGCCAGCGAGGCGGGATACATTATCACTGAGTCGCTGCTGAAGCTCAAACGCTTGTTGCTGTATTATATTGTTAAATAGCACTGGGGACTGGCTAACGGAACAGGGTGAGACAAAAACATATGATTGGTTGATGCTTCACCGCGTCATAGGAGCGCTGACCAGCTCAACTTCATTGGTAGATTTGTAGATATCTTCGCATATCTCCAGAACTGCTCATCTGATCTACTTTACACTTGGTGGGTGTATTGTTGGGGATCCAAGGTGACATGCTCAATATTAATGAACTTTGAATAAACAAACGAACAGTGCTCTTTGCAGCAGTGGGGGAGGGGCTTCTGAGTCGAGTATGCCGCGTGCAGCGGGCCGTTCACTTTTGCTTGATATATTAACGTTGCCACCGAACTCCTCTTCACTTCCCTGGAGTCAACGAGCGTTGAGCCGTTCTCGACAACGCTGCAGCAGCACTACTGGGGACCAAGCAACTGGCCCGCTCTGAACAGCCACGCCCCCCCCCCCCCCCCCAACAACGCCGCAAGCAGCACTACTGGGGACCAAGCAACTGGCCCGCTCTGAACGCGACAATGCTGCAAGTAGCACTACTTGGAATTGAAAGATATAAAATCATAAAGGAATCAAAATAATCATCAATAATATTAATTTAGCCACGATAATAAAGACTTTTTAATATTTCCTCCCTCGTTGCCACTTGGTCTACGTTTTTTGACTTGGTGTTTATCCTGATCTACGGTTGAGTACACAGAGCAGCCAGTTTTCTCCATCCCATAAACAAACAGCAGACAGGCTTACCGTACACTTCCCGTATCGGCTGTACTTGCGTCCTCTCTCTGAGACGGTGTAGAGGTAAATAAAGTTATCATGAGATCCAACAGCCAACAGACCGCCATCTACAGATGCACAGAGAGGAGCATTCTGGGTCATGTAGTTCACTTCTCTCATAACATTGTCATAGAAAACAGTCCACCGGGTTTGCAAAAACTTGACTTCACCCACCGACAGAGAAACGCATCACTGACAGCTGCTCGTTGCCGTCGGTGTGGATCGCCACCAGGTCCGTGGTCTCCGCATCCAGAACGTACCACCTGAGACAAGAAGACCAGTTAGACCATCATGAGACAGAAAGACCATCATGAGACAGAAAGACCAGTTTGACCATCATGAGACAGAGAGACCAGTTAGACCATCATGAGACAGAAAGACCATCATGAGACAGAAAGACCAGTTTGACCATCATGAGACAGAAAGACCAGTTAGACCATCATGAGACAGAGAGACCAGTTAGACCATCATGAGACAGAAAGATCATCATGAGACAGAGAGACCAGTTAGACCATCATGAGACAGAAAGACCAGTTAGACCATCATGAGACAGAAAGACCATCATGAGACAGAGAGACCAGTTAGACCATCATGAGACAGAGAGACCAGTTTGAGGGGGGTTATGGGTCATTAAGTGATCTGTACTGACTTTCCTGAGTGGGTTCCTATGGCGACCACGGCTCCGCTGGGATGGAAGTCTGCACAGTGTCCGTGTTCCTGAGGGAGAGACAGAGCTGTCAATCATCTGTAAATAATCAATCAACCAATCAGCTGACAGAGTGACCCGCCCCCTCTAACCTCCAGCGCGCGGCTCCATTGGAGACTGTGATCCACGGAGCTCCAGACACAGACCAGCCGGTCCTGAGCGCACGTCAAGAACATCCCTCTGGACGGGTGAGACGCCAAACCCCATAGCTCATCTGTGTGACCCTGAACACATCACAACATTACTGAGACCGTGAACACATCACAACACACAAAGACACTGAGACCCTGAACACATCACAACATTACTGAGACCCTGAGACCCTGAACACATCACAACATTACTGAGACCGTGAACACATCACAACACACAAAGACACTGAGACCCTGAACACATCACAACATTACTGAGACCGTGAACACATCACAACACATAAAGACACTGAGACCCTGAACACATAACAACATTACTGAGAACCTAAGACCCTGAAGACATCACAACATTACTGAGACCCTGAACGCATCACAACACACAAAGACACTGACACCCTGAAGACATCACAACATTACTGAGACCCTGAATGCATCACAACATTACTGAGACCCTGAACGCATCACAACATAACTGAGACCCTGAACACATAACAACATTACTGAGACCCTGAACACATAACAACATTACTGAGAACCTAAGACCCTGAAGACATCACAACATTACTGAGACCGTGAACACATCGCAACATTACTGAAACCCTGAACACATCACAACATTCCTGAGACCCTGACCACATCACAACACACAAAGACACGGATACCCTGAACACATCACAACACACAAAGATACGGAGACTGAACACATCACAACACACAAAGGTACTGAGACCCTGAACCCATCACAACACACAAAGGTACTGAGACCCTGAACCGATCACAACATTACTGAGAACCTAAGACCCTGAACCCATCACAACACACAAAGGTACTGAGACCCTGAACCAGGGCTGGACTGGGACAAAAAATCGGCCCTGGCATTTTGGCCCAGACCGGCCCCATCACCGCCTGTTTGTGCTGTGTGTACCATGTTATGTTGAAGGCTCTATTCGAGGAAATACCTTCAAATGTGGTTCTTTTGTATACTTGCCAACCTTGAGACCTCAAACCCCAAAAATAGGGAGGATTTCAAACCAAAGCGCGGGGTCTGGGGGTCCTCCCCCAGAAAAATTTGAGTTTCAGAGACTTTGTTTCCTGAATTCTGGTGACTTTAAAACAATGAAAATAACAAAATAATAAGTACACCACAACAGCATTTTATGTTGAACTTCTAATTTGACCTTTAAATCTCAGGAAAGAAAACTGAATAATTTGCCCCTCTGGCATAAACTTTGCATGTGAATATCTAGCATAAACTAATATTCATAAATTATAATTCATTTTTTTGCGCCTGCTGTCCTTTTTTAGGATTATATTGCTTTACAGTTCAAGGAAACAGTGATGCTGAATTCCTTATTAAAATTTTTTGAGAGTTTCAGCTGGGTCTCATACAGTATATCAGTAATACATCAGATCATCATTAATGTTTGTTGAGTCTTATTGGACCTATCACATTCAGACTCTGATGGGGGGGGCATTTAGATTCCAGGGGTGGCAAGCCCCGGCCCCCTCTTTGGCCCCGCCCCTGGCAGACACATATAAGCAGACAGACAGAGAGAGATGGATAGTAAACAGCAGAGGATCAGAAGAAGCAGAGAAATGCGCTTCTGATGTAAACAGCCAGGCTTCAGCTCGAGCGGAGATTAATAGCGCGGCGCTTCCGTGCCCTACGGGAAGCCACGCGGCGCAAATACGCTGGCTCTGCGCCGTTATGAATCTCCCAGAGAACCTGATACCGAGAGGGCAGAGGAGAGTACCGGCAGCTTGTGAGGAGCTCCGGTACGCATGAAAAAGTCACGGTACGCCAAGGAGTGAAATTATTAAAATACTGCGTACCGCTACGTACCGGCCCACTTCGAGCACTGCTCATCTCTCATGACATGTTGAGCCAGGCAGCGAGCCCATAACTGCTTACTGCAAACTCTACACTCCCTCCCTCATCTCTCTCCCTCTCCTCCTCACTGTGGCCGCCGGGCACAGAGCGATTGGGCCAGCCCAGTGTCAATTAAGGAAAAGAAATGGGCCGATTTACTTGTTTTATAGGCCAAAAAAAAAAAAAGGACATACGTCGGCCCCAAAAGGACGTCGGCCCACCGGGAAAACGCCCGGTATGCCAGATGGCCAGTCCAGCACTGCCCTGAACCGATCAAAACATTACTGAGAACCTAAGACCCTGAACCCATCACACAAAGGTACTGAGACCCTGAACCGATCAAAACATTACTGAGAACCTAAGACCCTGAACACCTCACAACACACAAAGATACGGAGACTGAACACATCACAACACACAAAGACACTGAGACCCTGAACACATCACAACACACAAAGATACGGAGACTGAACACATCACAACACACAAAGACACTGAGACCCTGAACCCATCACAACACACAAAGGTACTGAGACCCTGAACCGATCACAACATTACTGAGAACCTAAGACCCTGAACCCATCACAACACACAAAGGTACTGAGACCCTGAACCGATCAAAACATTACTGAGAACCTAAGACCCTGAACCCATCACAACACACAAAGGTACTGAGACCCTGAACCGATCAAAACATTACTGAGAACCTAAGACCCTGAACCCATCACAACACACAAAGGTACTGAGACCCTGAACCGATCACATTACTGAGAACCTAAGACCCTGAACCCATCACAACACACAAAGGTACTGAGACCCTGAACCGATCACATTACTGAGAACCTAAGACCCTGAACCCATCACAACACACAAAGGTACTGAGACCCTGAACCGATCAAAACATTACTGAGAACCTAAGACCCTGAACCCATCACATCACAACACACAAAGGTACTGAGACCCTGAACCGATCACAACATTACTGAGACCCTAAGACCATGAACACATCACATCACAACACACAAAGGTACTGAGACCCTGAACCGATCACAACATTACTGAGAACCTAAGACCATGAACACATCACATCACAACACACAAAGGTACTGAGACCCTGAACCGATCAAAACATTACTGAGAACCTAAGACCCTGAACCCATCACAACACACAAAGGTACTGAGACCCTGAACCGATCAAAACATTACTGAGAACCTAAGACCATGAACACATCACAACACACAAAGGTACTGAGACCCTGAACCGATCACAACATTACTGAGAACCTAAGACCCTGAACCCATCACAACACACAAAGGTACTGAGACCCTGAACCGATCAAAACATTACTGAGAACCTAAGACCCTGAACACATCACATCACAACACACAAAGGTACTGAGACCCTGAACCGATCACAACATTACTGAGAACCTAAGACCATGAACACATCACATCACAACACACAAAGGTACTGAGACCCTGAACCGATCACAACATTACTGAGAACCTAAGACCATGAACACATCACATCACAACACACAAAGGTACTGAGACCCTGAACCGATCACAACATTACTGAGACCCTGAACCGATCACAACATTACTGAGAACTTAAGACCCTGAACACATCACAACATTACTGAGACCGTGAACACATCACATTACTGAGACCCTGAACGCATCACAACATTACTGAGACCCTGAAGATATCACAACAATACTGAAACCCTGAACACAACACACAAAGACACGGAGACCCTGAACACATCACAACACACAAAGACACGGAGACCCTGAACACATCACAACACACAAAGATACGGAGACCCTGAACACATCACAACACACAAAGACACTGAGACCCTGAATACATCACAATACATAAAGATACTGAGACCCTGAACACATCACAACACACAAAAACACTGAGACATTGAACACATCACAACATTACTGAGACCGTGAACACATCACAACACACAAAGACACTGAGACCCTGAACATATCACAACATTACTGAGAACCTGAGACCCTGAACACATCACAACATTACTGAGACCCTGAGACCCTGAACACATCACAACATTACTGAGACCCTGAGACCCTGAACACATCACAACATTACTGAGACCGTGAACACATCACAACACATAAAGACACTGAGACCCTGAACACATAACAACATTACTTAGAACCTGAACACATCACAACATAACTCAGACCCCGAACACATCACAACATAACTGAGACCCTGAACACATCACAACATAACTGAGACCCTGAACACATCACAACATAACTGAGACCCTGAACACATCACAACATAACTGAGACCCTGAACATACACAACATTACTGAGACCCTGAACACATCACATTACTGAGACCCTGAACACATCACAACATAACGGAGACCCTGAACACATCACAACATAACTGAGACCCTGAACACATCACAACATAATTGAGACCCTGAACATACACAACATTACTGAGACCCTGAACACATCACATTACTGAGACCCTGAACACATCACAACATAACGGAGACCCTGAACACATCACAACATTACTGAGACCCTGAACACATCACAACATAATTGAGACCCTGAACACTTCACAACATAACTGAGACCCTGAACACATCACATTACTGAGACCCTGAACACATCACAACATTACTGAGACCCTGAACACATCACAACTATAAATGATAATCAGATTCTGAACTTTAATAAACAGGAAGATGAATATGAAAAGGTCTCATCACAGAGTAACATGATGTTGTCATGATGACGTCATGATGATGTCATGTGGTTTCACCTGGACCTCCACCAGGAAGCCGTCATTGAAGGTTCCTCTCAGGATGAAGTTACGAGACGTCCCGACCAGAAACTCGTCCCCCTTCCCCTCAGACACCGCTCTGATGGTTCCGTACTGATCCGGGACCTGAAGACACACAAACACACAGTCATGTGACCTCTGTAATGTGACCTCTGTAATGTGACCTCTGTAATGTGACCTCTGTAATGTGACCTCTGTAATGTGACCTCAGTCATGTGACCTCGGTCAGGTGTGTTATTGATCTTTATCTTCTGTTTAAACTTCGTTTCACTGTGTGTGTGAGTGCTGTGTGTGGTGTGTATCACAGTGTGTGTATATCACTGTATGTATATTACCTCTATGTCGCGGTCAGCTCTCAGCTTGTGTGTTTGTGTGGTGTGTATCTGAGTGTGTGTATATCACTTTATGTATATTACCTCTATGTCGCGGTCAGCTCTCAGCTCGTGGTCCCACAGGATGATTTTTCGGTCTTTTCCTCCTCCGGTCAGCAGAGTGCCGCTCCTCATTTCACACAGACAGAACACACTGCCCTCATGACCTTTCACCTGCCGACTGATCTGAAAGGCTGCACACACACACACACACACACACACAGACACACAGACACACACACACACACACACACACACACACACACACACAGGTGAGTCCTAGCTGTCCTCTGATGGAGGAATCACAGTCAGTGTGTCTGAGGTATCAGGAGGCTGCAGGATGATTCATTTCACTCTGCTGAATACAAATATAGTACTATATATAGTATATATATACACAGTATATATACTATATATAGTATATATACTATATATATACACAGTATATATACAGTATATTTATTTATTTCTGGAGAGTGTGTGTTTTCTGCAGCAGCCAGCAGGAGGCAGCAGATCACACACACACACACACACACACTTCCTGTTTCTTCAGGTTTCTTTGACTTCCTGTTTGTTGCTTTGACCTGCTACTTTAACTCTTTAATTTCTTTAAATGTGTGTAACACTGAGTTCAACATGAACTAAAGGTTAAAAGTTTCAGGAGTCTGTTTCCTTCTTTAACTCTTTAATATCTTTAAATGTGTGTAACACTGAGTTCAACATGAACTAAAGGTTAAAGGGTTCAGGAGTCTGTTTTCCTACATTAACTCTCCTAACTCCAAGCTGAGCTACGAGAAAATATCACGGGTCACATCCACGCTGAGCTACTAGAAAATATCACAGGTCACAACCCACGCTGAGCTACTAGAAAATATCACAGGTCACAACCCATGTTGAGCTACTAGAAAATATCACGGGTCACAATCCAGGCTGAGATACTAGAAAATATCACAGGTCACAACCCATGTTGAGCTACTAGAAAATATCACGGGTCACATCCACGCTGAGCTACTAGAAAATATCACGGGTCACAATCCACGCTGAGATACTAGAAAATATCACAGGTTAAAGATGGACGACATGACAGCTCCACAAAAGTGAAGCCAAAACATCTGGATTGCCCCCTGATGGCTGGCTGTAGTATAGGTCATAAACCCGGCCCCCTCCATGTTAGTAGATGTGACATGGGTTAAACTAAAAAGTCAAAGTACACGAGAGATAAAATGGTTCTGATATTTCAGGTATTTCTGATCACGCTGATGTTTCTGATCAGTTTGGTTTTAAAGAGTTATTTGATGCTATAAAAAGGGGGCGGGACATCATGATTGACAGCTGTGACTGTCTTAAAGAACTATAATTCTTTCTTGTTTAGTACCAACACAGATCAACAGTCCAAACCCCCCTACTCACCTCTGGTTCCCTTCCCGGTGGGGGTCTCGGCAGAGCTTCTGGTCCAGACCAGCAGTACTCCTCCAGAGTCTCCGGTTAGGATGTCTCCAGTACTCAGGAAGGCCAGACACTGAATGAACTTCGGCTTCTCGTATTTCTGAGAACACAACCGGAAACAGGGGTCAGAGTTAGACCAAGACTGCAGACCGGGACTACAGACCAGGATTGCAGAGTTAAACCAGGACTACAGACCGGGACTACAGACCAGGATTGCAGAGTTAAACCAGGACTACAGACCGGGACTACAGACCAGGATTGCAGAGTTAAACCAGGACTACAGACCGGGACTACAGACTGAGACTACAGACCATCACTGCAGAGTTAGACCAGGACTATAGACCGGGACTGCAGAGTTAGACTAGAACTCCAGACCGGGACTACAGACCGGGACTACAGATTTAGACCAGGACTACAGACCAGGACTACAGATTTAGACCGGGACTACAGATTTAGACCAAGACTACAGACCGGGACTACAGAGTTAGACCGGGACTATAGACCAGGACTACAGACCGGGACAACAGATTCAGACCGGGACTACAGAGTTTTATATATATATATATATATATATATATATATACACTCTAGTTAAATATAGCTTGTTTTCTCTTAAAGCTTTTTTAGGCGTTATAGTAATAATGGTCCGACCAAACCAATGTAAAAGGGTTTTAAGTCAAAAACCTTCACATATTGGTTGGGGAAGACTCTCATACCCATCATCTCCTAGTGTCTTTCATTCACTGTAGAAATTAAGAATGCAGACCTCATAACGGTTTGCTGATAGCGGCCGTTACACTCGCCAACATGTGAATAAGTACTGGCACTTATTGTTTTACAATCCAGCTCTGGCGGTCAGAGGAAAGACGCCACACTGCAGTAACTGGAGGCTACAGCAGCCTATGGGCTCTCAGGAAACGCTGAAACATGCACATATGACTCAAAGCAACTGATTCTATTAAGACTTTTGTTTTCTCAAAAACTCAGCTACTCGTTTCTAACAGTGGCCCGAATCTTCCGTCAGATTTCTGGTTTATCTTTATAGCAGCTTGTGCTGCGTTTACTCCATTCATTCTGCTGAAGGGTTTTCTGTGACTGAAATGATCAGAAGTCTGTTGGATCTGAAAGAATCTGACGGTGTGAAGACAAACTGTAGAATGTAAAACTTTTAATCTGAAGGTTTGTTCCTTTTGTGTTCAGACGGGTGGAGCTTCCTGTTCGTCTGCAGATCAAATTCCTCACATTCGCTTTGTTTCAGTCTCTGCTCCTCCAAACCCCATTCATTTTTTTGTCGATTTAATTCTTTACGTCAGAGTCTTAAACAAACAGCAAACAGAGATTATCAGTTTTGATCTGTCGTTTTTTGTCAGTGAGATGTTGTTATGCTTGTTACTGTAATTCTGGTGTAAAAGTCTGACAGAAAAATCAACAACTGCATTAATTAGCTTCATGTTTTCTGTTTAAGCTGCACTTAAACACATCCGGAATACAACAGTTGTGAATCTGAGAGACATTTGCTCTATAAAATGTCTGAAGTTTCTCAGTCATTCATGTCAGAGCCAAAAACAACTTAATATCATTAAATCAAAGTGTGTAGCTGATAAATCAGGGTTAAAGCTGCTGATCTCTCATAATTAATATGAGGAGCCTAACTGACCACCAAGAAGTTAACTGGTGGAGAAAATGAAAGTCTTAATTTCAATTTGAATGATAATCTGTTACATTACATACAGTCAGCTGTAGTTTACTTTGATTCAAAGAGTGTATTTGACACTTGATGAACCCAGAGTTTGTCCCAGATATAAATCACAAGTGGACATTTTATGCAGATCTTTTGTATTAATTGGTTCTCCTTTAGAAAAAAACACTCAACCACAAATATCAGAGAGAAAATGCTGACAAAACCTTGTTTGTTTCTTTAAAAAACTTAAACTTAAAAAAATAACTAATATGTAAACTTTTCTAAGAAGAGTGAAAACTGAATGGATTTCCTCTGTGTCACAAATCAAAAAAACAACATGTTGCCATGGGAACAGAGAAAACACACGTATGTTGATCAATGTTAATGTAAATCAAAAATAAAAATGTGTTCTCACCCCAAAGATTCCCTGTTTACGAGCCAGTGAGTTCCCAGACCAGGTCCAGAAGAAGATGTGGGACTTTCCACAGGTGACGATGGTGTTGGGGTCTGTAGGGTGGAACTCCACAGCCAGGACCACCTCGTTAGTGGTCTGAAACACACCAGTTACAACCAGTTCAACTCAGTCAGCAACCATTTACAGACCAGTCACACCTGGTCACAACCAATTACAACCAGCTAGAGACCAGTTAACACCAGTTTAAACCAGTTTAAACCAGTTAGAGCCAGGAGGAGCCGATAAGAACCAGAGCTGGCTGCTTGTTTACTTCCATCTATAACGTGATAGTTTCATCTATAACTTCACCTATTCTATTCTAAAGTGCAATACCACTGTTTATATTTATTTATGTATTACTCTACCTCACCTGTTTTATTCCTGTTTTTATTTGCTTTATAGCTATGTGTGTTTTATCTGTTATATGTTTTACTCGTTGTGTTTAATACGATGACAATAAAGCTTTCTATTCTATTTATAGTTAAAGACATTTATATGAAGAAATACTGACATTACAGTGAAACGTTATACAGTGAAACTGTGTTACACTGGAGGACAATGTGTATACATTGAAAAAATAAATAAAAAACACTAATAATACAACGTAATATAATATATAATCAGATATTGTTTTGAGTGTTCACCTTGAGCTCAGCGATCTTTGACTTCTTCTGCCAATCCCAAACTGTCAACATGTGATCGTTGCAGTCGTCAACAACACTCAGGTGCTGACCCGAGTCCTGATAGAGACACACAGAGACGCACATTTAAAGTCTGAACAAAGATCTGAGCAGTGTGGTCTATTTGGACTACAGTTCCCATGATGCAGCTGGGTAATACTCACAGCTTTGGAGAAAGCCAGAGAGCCAACGCCTCGCTCGAATGTTCCCAAACCGACAACCTGCAGAGTCGCCAGACTGACGCTGTCCCAGATCCGAACATGAGGCTGTAGAGCCTGAACACACAGAATGGTCAGGTTTTATTAGTTTTAGTCTAGTTCCTGTGTAGATATGAACATGAGACTACAGAGCCTGAACACACAGAACGGTCAGGTTTTATTAGTTTTAGTCTAGTTCCTGTGTAGATATGAACATGAGACTACAGAGCCTGAACACACAGAACGGTCAGGTTTTATTAGTTTTAGTCTAGTTCCTGTGTAGATATGAACATGAGACTACAGAGCCTGAACACACAGAACGGTCAGGTTTTATTAGTTTTAGTCTAGTTCCTGTGTAGATATGAAATCATGTTGTCCTCACCCGTCCATCTTTGTCCACTCCTGCAATCTGTCCTGTAGCGATCCGGATCTTATCAGGATGGATGGCCAGACTGACAGACAAACAGAGACATGATGTCACAGATCACAGAGCAGCCAATAGGAGCGCAGCAGATGATTTAAATGCTATGAGTGTTTTCTCACCACTTGACACAGTCAGTGTGTCCGAGGTAATGTCTCTGAGTTCGTTCTTCGTAGTTAAACAGAGCGACGACGGAAGCGACAAAGTAAACGATTTCTCCGGTTGGAAGGAGGTAAACATTCGCTCTGCAGTCTCTGCCGCGGTAACCATATCTGCAGGAAGTCAAGGAAGCACCTGGAAAAAACCTGGAAATCTACTAACGATCTACTAAAGATCAACTAAAGATCGAATAAAGGCTTACTACAGATTTACTGATGATCTATTGAAGAGCTACTAGAGATCTATTAAAGAGGTGTGTGTGTGTGTGTGTGTGTGTGTGTGTGTGTGTGTGTGTGTGTTTGCGTGTGTGTGTATTGTGTGTGTGTGTGTATTGTGTGTGTGTATACATGTACAAGGATACACCCATTCCAGCTTCAGTCTTTCTGAAGGAAGTTCTGTCCGAACGTCCTCGTAGTTTTCCACATCTGAAGGGATGAACATGGTGATCGGTCGACCACGCATGAACATCTTAATGTGATTCCCCTCTGAAACAGAACAGATATGTTAATGTGATTCTTGAGGTGAAGGACAGGTGAGGGACAGGTGAAGGACGGATGAAGACAGGTGAAGGACAGGTGAAGGACAGGTGAAGGACAGGTGAGGGACAGGTGAAAGACAGGTGAGGGACAGGTGAAGGACGGATGAAGATAGGTGAAGGACAGGTGAAAGACGGATGAAGACAGGTGAAGGACAGGTGAAAGACAGGTGAGGGACAGGTGAAGGACAGGTGAGGGACAGGTGAAAGACAGGTGAGGGACAGGTGAAGGACGGATGAAGATAGGTGAAGGACAGGTGAAAGACGGATGAAGACAGGTGAAGGACAGGTGAAAGACAGGTGAGGGACAGGTGAAGGACAGGTGAGGGACAGGTGAAAGACAGGTGAGGGACAGGTGAAGGACGGATGAAGATAGGTGAAGGACAGGTGAAAGACAGGTGAGGGACAGGTGAAGGACAGGTGAGGGACAGGTGAAAGACAGGTGAGGGACAGGTGAAGGACGGATGAAGACAGGTGAAGGACAGGTGAAAGACAGGTGAAAGACAGATGAAGGGACAGGTGAAAGACAGGTGAAGGACAGGTGAAAGACAGGTGAAGGACAGGTGAAGGACAGGTGAAGGACGGATGAAGACAGGTGAAGGACAGGTGAAAGAAAGGTGAGGGACAGGTGAAGGACGGGTGAAAGACAGGTGAGGGACAGGTGAAGGGACAGGTGAAGGACAGGTGAAGGGACAAGTGAAGGGACAGGTGAGGGACAGGTGAAAGACAGGTGAAGGACAGGTGAGGGACAGGTGAGGGAGAGGTGAAGGGACAGAGTGAAAGACAGGTGAAGGGACAGGTGAGGGACAAGTGAGGGACAGGTGAGGGAGAGGTGAAGGACAGGTGAGGGACAGGTGAGGGACAGGTGAAGGGACAGGTGAAGGACAGGTGAAGGGACAAGTGAAGGGACAGGTGAGGGACAGGTGAAAGACAGGTGAAGGACAGGTGAGGGACAGGTGAGGGAGAGGTGAGGGACAGGTGAGGGACAAGTGAGGGACAGGTGAGGGAGAGGTGAAGGACAGGTGAGGGACAGGTGAGGGACAGGTGAAGGGACAGGTGAAGGACAGGTGAAGGGACAAGTGAAGGGACAGGTGAGGGACAGGTGAAGCAGGTGACGTCCGAAATTCCATACTAACATGCTATTTAGTACGCTAAAACAGTATATGAGATATTTTAGTATGTCAGAAACCTTAGAATGAAACCAACTACGGCAGCATAAATATCCCACAATGCAATGCAGTAATAACGACAACGTTCATAACGGACGTTGACAGACAGCTCTGTAACATCACTAACGCTTCAATTTAACTGTAAGTATAAGATTTCACTTTGCTAGGCGTAATATATATTTTAAATTAATTCAGACTTTGATTCTCACAAAACGTTGTTTTGGTCACATGAGGTTGGCACGGGTTACCATGGTTACGCATCTCGAACCGGCTGGGAGGCTCTCAGGAAGTGACGACGTAAAATACTGCTCAGTGCGTCCGAAAAGATACAAACTACTGTTTATTCACACAAGTATGTTGAACGATAGTACACCTATTGAGTATATAGAGCACAGTATGAGATTTCGGATGAAGCCAGAGAGAGAGAGAAACAGGAAGCACTCATTCAGCTGCTGTTAGCATGTTAGCATGTTAGCTAGCTCTGACAACTCATCAGGACTTACCAGCTTGGCTGTTTTTCTCTCGTGTCGACATTTTGGCTGGTTTGAGACAAAGACATCGTCACTCAACAACAACACAAACAACAAAAACAAACACAACAACAACAAAAACATCAATATAAACAACATCAACAAAAACAACACAATCAACACCAACAACAACAGCAACAAAAACAACAACACAAACATGACAATAACACAACACAATCAACAGCAACAACAACATCAACAAAAACAACACAATCAACAGCAACAAAAACAACAACACAAACAACATGACAGTAAAACAATAGAAACAACAACAAAAACAACAAAATGACAATAAAACAACAGAAACAAACAACAATATAAACAACACAATCAACAGCAACAAAAACAACAACACAAACAACAGCAACAAAAACAACACAATCAACAGCAACAAAAATAGCAACACAAACAACATGACAATAAAACAACAGCAACAAAAACAACAACACAAACAACATGACAATAAAACAAAAACAACAATATAAACAACAGCAACAAAAACAACACAATCAACAGCAACACAAACAACATGACAATAAAACAACACAAACAACAGCAACAACAACAACAACAATACAAACAACAAGAGGAGCAGAGAGACCATGAAACAAGTTGAGTGGGTTTCTGTTTGCGTTTCCTGTGTTCAGTCAAACATCAGTTATCCTGATGATCTACTGACTAGCTCTAAATGAGCTATGAGCTCCTTCATGAGACAGATAACTAGTTGTTGTTATAAACATCAGAGATCGTGATAATATCTGATATCAGAATGATCTACTGACTCATTAACTCTATTATTAGTTATCTACTATTAGTAGAATACTAATTAATGTTATTGGTATTCTATTATTAGTAGAATCAGATTGCAGTGGTGACTGCGTAGGCAGTGCTCAAAGTGAGCCGGTACTCACTACCGGTGCATTTAGTCTGATTAATATTATCTTACGATCTGTGCACTGAGCTCTGATTGGTCAGTAGGCGGTGCTTTTATAGAGTTGATCTCTTATCTGGAACATAACCTGTTCCGGAGCAGGTCAGGTGTTCAGCATCAGTTACTGTGAAGATCTACCCCGCTAAGAAGTGAACCGCCGTTGTAGGACTGAAAAGCCTGAAGGGTTAAATATGAGGGGCCATACAAGACATAATTCATTCTTGCACTCACACACACATACATTCTCCTTTCACATATATATATTTTCACTCGCACACACACAAAGTGTCTTTCCCATTTGCCATTTTATACGGCTCGATTCCTCTCCTCGACTCCTCGCCTCGCGTCTTAGTCCTGCCCACGAGAGATGCGAGCGGAGGAGGCGAGGAAGAGACACGAGGAGTGGAAAGAGAGGAAATATGTTTGTAGAGACATGAGACGTCGTTTCCTCTGAAGCGTCACGTGAAGCGACGTCCGTTTCTGATGACAGCAGCAGCTGATCACAGCTGGATCAGCTGTCTGCCGGCTTTAACAGCTGTTTATGTCTGAACTGTACTAATACTAATAAAGACTCCTATCAAACCCGACGCTCAGGAATTATCAGGCTCACATGTGACTGAATGGAAATGATGATAAATTATGTAAAAGGTGTAAAATACAGACCCTCCTTCTCTCTCTGACTTTAACTGTATCCTTAATAAAAGTTAATGGGAGAACTAACAGATCATGAAAAGAAAACTCTTTCTTATAAATGAAGAAAGTTGTTTTAGGTCCGTTCGTTGTCAGGTGTTATAAAGCTCTGTCAGTGTCAGACTCCTTCACCTGCGGTGTGTGAAGCAGAGATACTGCAGGTCCTTCTGCTGCTGGAACACTTTACCATCAACATGCTCTGTTTGTTGTTCACACCTACAATCAACACAGATTTAACTAGAGGGTGAATCAGAAGACAACTAAACTATAAAACTTTTAATCTGTGATCTGTCTTCACTCCGGTATAAAACTCAGTGATGTTGACGTATATCAGATCAGTCCGATCGGCGCAGCGTCCAATCAATAAACGATATCCAATAAGGGGGCGTGTCGGTCGGTAAAAAACTTCCGTGAAGGATACACCGGAGGATACACTGGTGTATCCTCGCTCATAGCTCCTCCGGCAAGCCACCTCGATCCTCGATCCTCGCTCCTCGAGACGCATTTTAGGAATTGGGATGTCCTTCCAGACGGAGCGCTGAGATCGATTTCCGGGTCACAGCCGGAGGAGCGAGGAGCGAGGAGACGAGGAGGCAAAAAATCGGGAATTGAGATGCAGCTACACATTCTCCTTCCACATACATATATACTTTACTTTTCAACACATACACATATTTACACTTACACACATGCATTCTTTACTTTCACCAGTGGCGGCTGTCGACTCAAAAATTGGGACAGCCTGTCACTGAAAAACAAAATTTAAAAATGCACGGGTGGAAGCAGCGCCTTTTGTAGTCCATCCTCAGAACATTGTAGTTTCACCACAGCACACCCGCATCACTAACATTCGCCGCTGTCGCATCATTATTACGGAGCCTAGTGTTAGTGCAGTCACATTCTCTAAGCACGGTTGTCTTTTCCTAAGTCCTTATGAATTCTCCTTCACATCTTTCCTTGAACTCATGACGTTTTCCATCGAGGTCAAGGTAAAATGGTTAGGAAAAGACGTTAGGACGGGTCGATTTTTTGACGTTTCGACCGCAGCCTCAGAGCTCTCGGTTCCAGAACAGCTGATCAGGGTCAGTTCAATCAACTCTGAGTAGGTTGAACCTGAACATAAAAAGCCATCATCAATAGAGCTCTGATACTATGATTCACATGGCGACAGGTTAATAAGAGGCAGAGCCTCCATTTTAATCCAGTCGACGTAGAGATTATAGTACATGTATGTAGAGTATATGCTGACTGCACATTTATTTATAAAAAAGTCAGCGGGAAAAAGTGTCAATAATATAATAAAGTTTTATTCAGTGTGGTCCAGACTTTTTTACCAGACTTACATTTCCTTAATGATAAAGTGGTGGAATCTGACTGTGTATTAGACTGTAGCCTACATTACATCTACAACATATTTGTTCATTCTGATCCAGTAATAATGTGTTTGGTTATTTAAAGTTTAAATAGAGTAGATGATAATAGACACCTAGGCTATTTGGATCTTGGCTCAACAGCATTCAGTGACTTTATTTCAGCTACTTCAACAAATGTAGTCAATTTAAATACAGTCAGTGAAATGCTGTTAAAACACGTTAAAAAAAAACAACTCACTTTCTAACTCCATTCTGCAGCAGCACCACCATCCTGCTCACTCACAAATATAAACATATAATCTACAATATGATTATGTTCCATCAGTGCGACCACTCACACCGTGAGTGACAGAAATCATTATTCATTGATCCTGTCTGAGATTCATACCGATTTCTTACCAGCACATTTAAACTGAGATACACATTTAGTGCAGTGAACTAGTTAGTGGAACTGCTCCAACAAACTGACCGCTGTTTCAATCAGAGTGCTATAAAAATGAACTTTGCAAACAGAAGAACAAGCAGAGGTTTTATTCTGAGATGACGGTTACTTGATTCTGTGTGATATTTGAATGTGAGGGAAAAAAACGCTGTTCAGAAAAGACTGACAGCGCATAAAAGCGGTAACTTTAGATAGTACTGAGTAACTAATATCTTTAAATTCTGACGTGAACCTCTGCTAATTAATGTGCTTTGCTACGGACTGAATGAACTGAATGAATGAGGAAATAAAGCATGCGTGTCTGAGCGCCGGTGAGCGACTTTCGTCTGTGTGTGTGGTGGTGTGGGGGGGGATCGGGGCTGTGTACGGATCCTGCAACAGAGGAAGCATCAGGAGAGAAACGGGAGCCCAAATAGGCAACTACACTTTAGAAACAAAAACCCGCAGATACCAATATTTGTAAGCGACTTTTCAGGAAAACAAGCTCAAAGTCACATATAATAAGCGGACTTTGCAACTTTGGCTGCAGTCGGCCTGCTGGAGTCTCTCTTCCCCTTCAATGCTGACCTACACATGACCCGCCCTCCTCCAGCTTCTCAGCCAATCCCAGCGCGATAAATTACCTGCCATCCGTTTCAACTATACTCTCTCTCACACACACATATATTCTTCTCACACACACATATATTCTTCTCACACATACATATATTCTTCTCACACATACTTATATTATTCTCACACATACATATATTCTTGTGTGAGTGAAAATATATGTATGTGAAAGGAGAATGTATGTGTGTGTGAGTGCTAGAACGAATTATGTCTTGTACGGCCCCTCATAGTTAAACCTGAAGTTACCTCGCTAACCCCAAATTCTGCTTCCTAGTACAGGGACCAGGATGACACACTGAGCTCTCTTCGGCCGCCATGACGACGACAACAACAACATGGCGGCCTCTGAGAGTCGCTACAGGAGAGACACAAATGAAACACCTGCCGGAATCCAAAGTTAAAAAAGCATGAACAGGATTCCTGGTGAAATATTTTAAAAGTCTTTGAGGCGAAGTCTGGCTTCCTATTGGCTGTTACAAATGACGATGATGATGGTACATTCATGATGAAGATGAGGATAAATATGTATTTACCTTGACTGACCACCAGGTCTTTGTGTCTGAAACAAGACAAGAAAAACCAAACATCTCACTCTGTGTTTGTGATTCAGTATTAAAGACTGCTGATCAATCGATCAATCAATCAATCAATCAATCAATCAATCATCAGACAATATCAGTATAGCACCTTTGATACAGGTTAGTGTTTTACAGATGACTGACCAGCTAATCATAATATATTTGTGTAGACAGTATATGTATATATATGCTGTACTGGTACCTGTCAGCGTTCTTGACCACCTTGGCGAGCAGTTTGGAGGTGGACGCAGCTTTCACCAGTTTGTTCCTGTTGTCCTCTGAAGAGTCCCAGGTGCTGCTCTGAGAACGCTCCATACCTGGGGACCGCTTCACACTGGGCCCCCTGTTCACACACACACAGAGTCAGTATCACACCTGTGCTGCTCTGAGAACGCTCCATACCTGGGGACCGCTTCACAGTATCACACCTGTGCTCTAACATGAAGAAGAGGAAGTCACTGAGTTTCATCTCGATTTATCTCCAAATCAGTTTCGTGGATTTCAGTTCTGGCTGAATCGTTAGTTTTTTGTTGAATATTGATTGGTGTGTATTTTTGAAGCATGTAATAATAATAATAACGTAATAATTCAGCTGTATATGAATCAAAGAGCAACTTGATGCTGAATGACGTTAGAAATAAAGGCCTGGTCCAGAATAATGGTCCCACCAGCCAGTCTGGTCCAGAATAATGGTCCCATTAGATCCAGTCTGGTTCAGTATAATGGTCCCATTAGAGCCAGTCTGGTTCAGAATAATGGTCCCATTAGGGCCAATCTGGTTCAGTATAATGGTCCCATTAGATCCAGTCTGGTTCAGTATAATGGTCCCATTAGACCCAGTCTGGTTCAGAATAATGGTCCCATTAGATCCAATCTGGTTCAGTATAATGGTCCCATTAGATCCAATCTGGTTCAGTATAATGGTCCCATTAGATCCAATCTGGTTCAGTATAATGGTCCCATTAGATCCAGTCTGGTTCAGTATAATGGTCCCATTAGATCCAGTCTGGTTCAGTATAATGGTCCCATTAGATCCAATCTGGTTCAGTATAATGGTCCCATTAGATCCAATCTGGTTCAGTATAATGGTCCCATTAGATCCAGTCTGGTTCAGTATAATGGTCCCATTAGATCCAATCTGGTTCAGTATAATGGTCCCATTAGATCCAATCTGGTTCAGTATAATGGTCCCATTAGATCCAGTCTGGTTCAGTATAATGGTCCCATTAGAGCCAGTCTGGTTCAGAATAATGGTCCCATTAGAGCCAGTCTGGTTCAGAATAATGGTCCCATTAGAGCCAGTCTGGTTCAGTATAATGGTCCCATTAGATCCAGTCTGGTTCAGTATAATGGTCCCATTAGAGCCAGTCTGGTTCAGTATAATGGTCCCATTAGATCCAGTCTGGTTCAGTATAATGGTCCCATTAGAGCCAGTCTGGTTCAGTATAATGGTCCCATTAGAGCCAGTCTGGTTCAGTATAATGGTCCCATTAGATCCAGTCTGGTTCAGAATAATGGTCCCATTAGATCCAGTAGAACAGTCTCTAATCCTATTAAGGTTGGTTGTGTTGTTCTTTATCTCCACAGAAACAAGTTGTATCCTGCTTTTACCCACAAACTGTCACTCGTCATCACATCAAAATGATCTTCAAAATCTCGATGACTCACTTTTCTTCCTCCAGAGACACAGAACACGACCCAGGAAGAGGTTAGTGAGCTGGCATTAGGGATGCTAATTTTGAAAAATTTTCTTAACCGCTAACCGACCCTCGTTAACCGATTATTAACCGTTAACCGACAAGATTTGTGCCTCACATGCAGCGGTGCGCCAGCTGCAGTGCGAGTCTCCAGTTCACCGTCCAGGAGCGTTAACTTAGCAGATAGATAACTTAGATGCTGCGTGTAGTGTCGCGGACATGCAGCCACTTTCCCAGTAAAAGTCTCCACTGCACATTTAGTTTAGTTTAGCAGGTTGTCAGCTGAGTGTCTGCCCGGCGTAACGATACTCTGTCTGCCCGGATTAACGATAGCGATTGTCCGACAACGTACAACAAACAGTGTGTGTTTTTGTGCTACATTAGCATCTGTAGCTCTGCTGGTAGCTTCGTGCTCCCCGTAATCAGACAAATACGGTCTGTCAGCGCAGCGAAACTTCAGCGTGTGTGTGTTGTCGGTGGTGTTATAGCTGTGAATGTAAGTGTAGCAGACAGTGTGTGTACAGCTTATTTTCCGGTGAATAAATGCTACGAGGCTACTACTCCTCCGCTCAAGCGAGCTCTAGACCCGAGCCAACTTCCTGTATCTGCAACGCCGGCTCAGACTGTCTTAAGGTGGACCAGCTTTTCCCCTTTAAGTGACAAGTTTTTCTCAGCTTTTTAATTAATTATTAACATTTCTTTTAACCGTTTTAACCCGATAGCGTTAATCGGTTAAAATGCTTAATGTCGGTTAACGGTTAAACCGTTGATTAATAACATCCCTAGCTGGGATACATCAGAAACTCAAGCCCCAGGCTGCAGGAGGCCTGCTGGAGGAGCAGGAAGAGGAGCAAGAACAAAAGGAGGACGAGTAGGAGGAGGAGAAGGAAGAGGAAGAATAGGAAGAGGAAAAGCAGGAGGAAGAGGAAGGAAAAGAGGAGGAGGTCCACGGGTGAAGCTGAACAGGTTAGTCATTTTGATAAAAGGCCCAGCCTGAGCTTTCTACCAGCAAAGAGGAGTCAGGAGGCTCAAAGACCTCCAGGAGGAGATTCAGGAGGAGAAAAAAGTTAGTAGTTAGTATAAAACACACGCAGCCCAGCCTGAGGTTTCTACCAGCAAAGCATATAGAGGGTCTCTAGGAGAGTCCAGGACCTCCGGCAGGTCTCAGGAGAATCCAGGATCTCTGGGAGCCCTATAGGAGAGTCCAGTATCTCCGGGAAGCCTCTGACTCCTGGAGGCCCGAAGAAGCTCCTGGACTCCATAAGGTCTCAGAAGACTCTAGGACCTCCAGGGGACTCCAGGACCTCCAGGAGGCCACTCAGGACTGAAAGAGGTCACTTGGGACTGCTCCTGAGGAGCCACAGTCCTGCTTGTTTCCGGTCTGTCCCTGATTAGCTGGATCAGGTGCATTCAGCCAATCAGGAGCCCCTGTACCTGAGCTGGTCAGGTGACTCAGATGTGAGGCTGTGGGTCCTCAGGGGCGGGGTTAGTGAATTCAGAGCAGAGTAAGCAGGAAGTGAGGTCAGATGAAGCCAACAGATTACAAAGTGGAACCTTTTCGGAGGAACGTGGCCTTTACTGCTGTCAGCGGACTGGGCTGGTCTCTGCTGCTGGGGGGTCTGGGGGGTCTGGGGGGTCTGGGGAGTCTGAGGGGTCTGGGGAGGGTGGGGGAAGGAGGGAGAGGGGGACAGGTCCTTTTGGCGAGGAGGCTCCTCACGTTCCTGGATCTCTTCCATCTGAGACCGCTGGCTGCTGACCTCCTTCTTCCTGTCTGCTCCACTGTGGATGAAACCAGGACTGTGAGAGTCCAAAAATTACTGATTCTGTTTCTACTATGTTTCTACTGGTTTTACTGTGTCTCTACTGATTCTAAAATTTCTACTGATTCTACTGTTACTACTGGTTCTAATTTCTCTACTGATTATACTGTTCCTATTGGTTACACTATGTCTCTACAGTTTTTAATGTTATAGCACACAGGCTCCGCCCTCTACTGGATACTCTCCTCAGATCACGAGCATGCATTCGCCCACTGAAAATGTGCATGAGCTTAGCCGGCCAATGAGGACGTACCTACCCGAATACGTGCGAACCCCCCAGTTTACAAGGCAGAGCACACCACTATCTGCCATCCTTTTACAGGGTCGTACTGTAAAGGACTTTACAGAGAGGAGCAATCCTTTGAGCCTCTGGATTGCTCCTCTCTGAAGGTGTTGTCATTCAAGACAGCTTTGCTGCTTGCTTTGACCTCAGCTAAGAGAGTATGTGAACCGACTTCGTGGTGACTGCAGCAGGCTACCATCAGACCAAATCCCTCCTTTGTTCCTAAGAACTTGAGGAGTTCTTTCAGGTTGAGGGTCATACAGCTTGATGCTTTTTGTCTTCCACCCCATGCGGGAGACAGGGAGGCAAATTTACATCTGCTTTGCTTTTGCAGCCTTGTTCGGTGGGGTGAGTGTCGAGGACATATGTACGGCTGGAACAACAGGACTGGTGAAAAGGATGGGGGGGGGGGGGGGTCAGTTGTGTTGCACCTGACCTCCTCTGGGCGTGATACACCTTGATGACCCGGGGAATGTGGTGTACAGGGTTTCTACTGCTTGTCTTTTTGTCCCCTGCTGGGTTAGACCATGGCTGTACCCAGTTCAGCTGCGTTCTACCTGGGTTGGCTGAGACCATCTACTTCTCCGTCGTGATGGCCGAGGTTATAAAGAAGTAGGCGGGCTGCAGCAACTAACCTCTAGCCGGTCGGGATCGGTGTGGTTGGGTAGAGGTTATCTCACAGCAGGGTGTGACTGGGTTTACGCTAGACCATTTACCATTTATGCGAGACACTTACCCTGCGGCGTGCATCCATCAGGCTCCATCAGGCTCCGCCCACTGTACGCTCAGAGTCCAGTAGAGGGCGGAGCCTTTGACTTAAAACAAAGGTTACGTTACTGTAACCCTAGTTCTACAAGCACAGGCGGAGCTCTCTATCAAGGAGGCTCTGTCACTCCGGCGCCGCTCGCTGAGGAGGGTGTAGGATGGCTGACAGGCAAATACCTGCTCATGATTGGAGGAGAGTATTACCTATAGAGTTAAGTAGAGGGCTCCGCCTGCAGAGAATATTATGACCTTCGTTTCTACTTATTTTACTGTGTCTCTACGGATTGTTTCTACTGATTCTACTGGTTCTACTGAGTCTCTACTGTGGCTCTGATTCTGTTTCTATTGATTCTATTGGTTCTACTCTGTCTCTACTGATTATATTAGTTCTACTGTGTCTCTACTGATTCTGTTTCTACTGATTATAATAGTTCTAATGTGTCTCTACTGATTGTTTCTACTGATTCTATTAGTTCTACTGTGTCTCTAATGATTCTGTTTATATTGATTCTACTAGTTCTATTGGGTCTCTACTGATTCTGCTGTGATTTTGCTGTGATTCAAACCACCAAATCCATCTGAGACCGCTGGCTGCTGACCTCCTTCTTCCTGTCTGCTCCACTGTGGACAAAACCAGGACTGTGAGAGTCCACAAACTACTACTGAAGCTCTACTGATTCTACTCTGTTTCTACTGATTCTCCTGTATTTCTACTGATTCTACTATGTTCTACTTAATGATCCCAGTGAATGAGAGCCAGGTGGTACAGATGCTACTCCACTGTACTCTGCCTTGGTTTAGACTGGAGCGCTGGACATATCTCCTCCAATAAATAGTCAAAACAAACAGCAGAGTCATCGATTATATCAATTACATTGATCAGATCGATCAGATCTGGTCTGCAGACACTCTGGAGGTTGAAATCAAAGAGCTGTGGAGAAAAGTCAGTGACAGTTAACTAAACAGTGACACAGGGAGCAGAGCAGAGAGCATGTATATATATATCTAACTGTGGTAGTGGTAGTTCACAGCTGGTAGCGTACTACTATTTGTGAACCTGAGAGTAACCTTTACAAGTAAAGTCCTTGTTGGATTGAGTTCTGACTGATGCTCAGGGATGTAGAGGCCGTGATGTAGTGTGTCTGTTGAGCCCCTTTCATACACTGAACTTAAATAGACGTTTCACGGAGCAGCTGTATGTGAGAACATAATGTCCATATTAGTTGGATCGGACATTAAGAGGACTTTACCCTGCAAGCTCCTTAGAAACAAAGTCGGTGTAATGTCCCGTTGAGCCCATGTGTGAATAGAGCCGGTCATGAGTGGGCGGGTTCATGACATTTCCAAGCAACTGGCGCAAAACGAGAAGAATACAAACATCCTAGGGTGAAGAAGAAGGGTCATTTACAAAGACACCAATAATAATGTCTAACTGGAGAGACGACGAGATTTGGGGGAAATCGGCCGGTAAGGGCTGACGCCGAAATTGTCAGACAAAGTCAAGAAACAGCAAGAGACTCAGTCGGTTATGACCAAATTTTGAACTGGTGTTTTGGTACCATATCCTGCCTCCTGCACGCTCAACCCAGGCGCCACGTCTCGCCTAAACCAAACGGAATATTTCCAGTTGGTGAGAACGCATCCAACATGGACAATCTCCTGTTGTGGGCTACATGTGTGAAAGGGAAACTCCATACAACGTCCGGACCTGATTCTTTGACTGCTAATTGGCCTTTCACAACGCTCATTACAGTCTTTTACTAATGGTTTTTATCTTGGTCTTTTTATGGATATGTGTGATTTTGTTGTCTGCTCTGTTGACTTGTTTTTATTCTGCCTTTGTCTGTAAAGCACTGTGGTCGGCTCATGTTGTTTTAAATGTGCTATAGAAATACATTTGACTTGTGTGTGTGTGTATGTGTGTGTGTGTGTGTGTGTGTGTGTGTGTTTTAACCTCTTGGCGGCAGATGACACCGTGTCCTTCCTGGTGACGGAGGTGGAGTCTCTCTTTCGTCCAGATGTTCCTCCATTAGCAATACAGGACATTGAGTAGGCTTCACGCAGCGCAGCACCGCCTGCAGGAGGCACTGAAGTTAAAGACTGACCATAACCAGTTAAAGACTGACCATAACCAGTTAAAGACTGACCATAACCAGTTAAAACTGACCGTAACCAGTTAAAACTGACCATAACCAGTTAAAGACTGACCGTAACCAGTTAAAGACTGACCATAACCAGTTAAAACTGACCGTAACCAGTTAAAACTGACCATAACCAGTTAAAGACTGACCGTAACCAGTTAAAGACTGACCATAACCAGTTAAAACTGACCATAATCAGTTAAAGACTGACCATAACCAGTTAAAGACTGACCATAACCAGTTAAAGACTGACCATAACCAGTTAAAACTGACCATAACCAGTTAAAACTGACCATAACCAGTTAAAGACTGACCATAACCAGTTAAAACTGACCATAACCAGTTAAAGACTGACCATAACCAGTTAAAACTGACCATAACCAGTTAAAGACTGACCATAACCAGTTGTATGCACCACCACACTATTTAGTGTTCATTAAATATTGTATTTTCAAGTGGTAGCACCTTCTGGAAGCAGCAACTTCAACTCAAGTTTCATCAGACTAAGTAGAAAGAAACATTACCTTTCCCTCCATGTTGTTTCTTGGTCGAGGAGGAAGTGGAGACTTCGGAGGCAGCGAGACGGCGAAGGACATCAGCAAGAGCAGCTTTCATCACCATCAACTCGTCTTCCTGCTGCTGAACACGAAGCTCCAGAGCAGAAAGACGATCGTTGACATCTGACACACTCGCTCCGGACATGCTGTCATCTACAGGGAGAAAGAAACACTGGATCTGAATATATAGCAGACAACAACCAGACTACAGCAGGACAACAGCAGGACAACAGCAGGACAACAGCAGGACAACAGCAGGACAACAGCAGAACATCAACAGGACAACAGCAGGACAGCAGCAGAACATCAACAGGACAGCAGCAGGACAACAACAGGACAACAGCAGGACAACAGCAGGACAACAGCAGGACAACAGCAGAACATCAACAGGACAGCAGCAGGACAACAGCAGGACAACAGCAGGACATCAACAGGACAGCAGCAGGACAACAGCAGGACAACAGCAGAACATCAACAGGACAGCAGCAGGACAACAACAGGACAACAGCAGGACAACAGCAGGACAACAGCAGAACATCAGCAGAACATCAACAGGACAACAGCAGGACAACAGCAGGACAACAACCAGACTACAACAGGACAACAGCAGGACAACAACAGGACAACAGCAGGACAGCAGCAGGACAACAACAGGACAACAGCAGGACAGCAGCAGGACAACAACAGGACAACAGCAGGACAACAGCAGGACAACAACCATACTACAACAGGACAGCAGCAGGACAACAGCAGGACAGCAGCAGGACAACAACAGGACAACAGCAGGACAACAGCAGGACAACAGCAGGACAACAACCAGACTACAACAGGACAACAGCAGGACAGCAGCAGGACAACAGCAGAACATCAACAGGACAACAGCAGGACAACAACAGGACAACAACAGGACAACAGCAGGACAACAGCAGGACAACAGCAGGACAACAGCAGGACAACAACAGGACAACAACAGGACAACAGCAGGACATCAACAGGACAACAGCAGGACAACAACAGGACAACACAACAACAACAGACACAACAGGACAACAACAGGACAACAGCAGGACAACAACCAGACTACAACAGGACAACAACAGGACAACAACAGGACAACAGCAGGACAACAACCAGACTACAACAGGACAACAGCAGGACAACAGCAGGACAACAGCAGGACAACACAGGACACACAGGACAACAGCCCGGACAACAACAGGACAACAACCAGACTACAACAGGACAACAGCAGGACAACAGCAGGACAACACAGGACAACAACAGGACAACAGCAGGACAACAAGCAGGACAACAGCAGGACATCATCAGACAACAACAGGACAACAGACACAGGACATCAGCAGACAACACAGGACAGCAGCAGGAACAACATCACAACACAGGACAACAACAGGACCAACAGCAGGACAGAGCAGCAGGACAACAACAGGACAACAGCAGGACAACAACCAGACTATCAACAGGACAACAGCAGGACAACAGCAGACAACAACCAAGGACTACAACAGGACAACAGCAGGACAACAGCAGAAACAACAGGACAACAGCAGGACAACAACCAGACTACAACAGGACAACAGCAGGACAACAGCAGGACAACAACAGGACAACAACAGGACAACAGCAGGACAACAGCAGGACAACAACAGGACAACAGCAGGACAACAACAGGACAACAGCAGGACAACAACCAGACTACAACAGGACAACAACAGGACAACAGCAGGACAACAACCAGACTACAACAGGACAACAACAGGACAACAACAGGACAACAGCAGGACAACAACCAGACTACAACAGGACAACAGCAGGACAACAGCAGGACAACAACAGGACAACAACAGGACAACAGCAGGACAACAACCAGACTACAACAGGACAACAACAGGACAACAACCAGACTACAACAGGACAACAGCAGGACAACAGCAGGACAACAACAGGACAACAACAGGACAACAGCAGGACAACAACCAGACTACAACAGGACAACAACAGGACAACAACCAGACTACAACAGGACAACAGCAGGACAACAGCAGGACAACAACAGGACAACAACAGGACAACAACAGGACAACAGCAGGACAACAACCAGACTACAACAGGACAACAGCAGGACAACAGCAGGACAACAGCAGGACAACAACAGGACAACAGCAGGACAACAGCAGGACAACAGCAGAACATCAACAGGATGACAGCATCTCTGCAGGTCTCTAACAGATCCAGGTCTATATCTCTGCAGGTCTCTGACAGATGCAGGTCTACATCTCTGCTGGTCTCTAATAGATCCAGGTCTACATCTCTGCTGGTCTCTAATAGATCCAGGTCTACATCTCTGCTGGTCTCTAACAGATCCAGGTCTGGATCTTTGCAGGTCTCTAACAGATCCAGGTCTACATCTCTGCAGGTCTCTAACAGATCCAGGTCTACATCTCTGCAGGTCTCTAACAGATCAAGGTCTGGATCTCTGCTGGTCTCTAATAGATCCAGGTCTACATCTCTGCAGGTCTCTAATAGATCCAGGTCTATATCACTGCAGGTCTCTAACAGATCCAGGTCTATATCTCTGCAGGTCTCTAATAGATCCAGGTCTATATCACTGCAGGTCTCTAACAGATCCAGGTCTGGATCTCTGCTGGTCTCTAACAGATCCAGGTCTGGATCTCTGCTGGTCTCTAACAGATCCAGGTCTGGATCTTTGCAGGTCTCTAACAGATCCAGGTCTGGATCTCTGCTGGTCTCTAAGAGATCCAGGTCTGGATCTCTGCAGGTCTCTTACAGATCCAGGTCTATATCTCTGCAGGTCTCTAATAGATCCAGGTCTATATCTCTGCTGGTCTCTAACAGATCCCGGTCTGGATCTCTGCAGGTCTCTAACAGATCCAGGTCCGGATCTCTGCAGGTCTCTAACAGATCCAGGTCTGGATCTCTGCTGGTCTCTAACAGATCCAGGTCTGGATCTCCAGGAGGAGCGCTTGTTCTGTGGCCCTGCAGCCGCCGGAGGGGCGGTGCAGAGTCGTTCTGATAAATACAGCAGTGACACGTGTAAAGCCGCCAGAGGTGCGTGCGGCTCTCACCTTCCCGCCGCTGCACGGACAGGTGAGCCAGGTGAGCCAGGTGTCTCCGGGGCTCGAGCGGCGGCTGGAACTCACCTAAGCTGCCGGTGAATCCGTCCATTTTCCGGGAGAAAAGCGTGAGTCCGGGCCGGAGGCCTGCGGGAGGCTGAGCGCACACTGCGGGCCTCCGTCCGGGTTTTTCCACCGCAGCGGGGGGAGGAGGAAGCGAGCCGAGCCGAGCCGGGTCTGTCCCCGCTGCGCTGCACGCCGGGTCCGTCCGTCCGTGAGGCCGAAGATCCGCGTCCTGGAAGAAAGAGCCGCTCCCCGGAAGATCCGACAGCCGAGAGAGAGACGAGAGAAGCCGCAGAGCTGCAGAAAAGAGAAGAGACGGACCAAAGCTGCTGCTGCTGCTGCTGCGCGCTTCCGACTCCGCCTGCGCTTCCACCGGGGGGGGGGGGTCAGGTTTCACTGGCTGCACTGTTTAAACAGAGCTGAGCTGCTGCAGCGCCTCCAGCCGGTCACTCACAGGATTCACTATATTCACCATATTCACTATATTCATTATATTCATTATATTCATGATATTCATTATATATATTATATTCACTATACCCATTATATTCACTATATTCATTATATTCATTATATATATTATATTCATTATATTCATTATATTCATTATATTCATTATATATATTATATTCATTATATTCAGTATATTCATTAGATTCATTATATATATTATATATATTATATTCATTATATTCATTATATTCATTATATATATTGTATTCATTATATTCATTATATATATTATATTCATTATATTCAGTATATTCATTATATTCATTATATATATTATATTCATTATATATATTATATTCATTATATTCAGAATATATATTATATTCATTATATATATTATATTCATTATATTCATTATATTCATTATATCCATTATATATATTATATTCATTATATTCATTATATATATTATATTCATTATATTCATTATATATATTATATTCATTATATATATTATATTCATTATATTCATTATATTCATTATATCCATTATGTTCAGTATATATATTATATCCATTATATTCATTATATTCATTATATTCATTATGTTCGTTATATTCATTATATTCATTATATTCAGTATATTCATTATATTCATTATATTCATTGTATTCATTATATTCATTATATTCACTATATTCATTATATTCATTATATTCATTATATTCATTATATTCATTATATATATTATATTCATTATATTCAGTATATTCATTATATTCATTATATATATTATATATATTATATTCATTATATTCATTATATTCATTATATATATTATATTCATTATACTCATTATATTCACTATATTCATTATATTCATTATATTCATTATATATATTATATTCATTATATTCATTATATTCATTATATATATTATATTCATTATATTCATTATATTCATTATATATATTATATTCATTATATATATTATATTCATTATATTCAGAATATATATTATATTCATTATATATATTATATTCATTATATTCATTATATTCATTATATCCATTATATATATTATATTCATTATATTCATTATATATATTATATTCATTATATTCATTATATATATTATATTCATTATATATATTATATTCATTATATTCATTATATTCATTATATCCATTATGTTCAGTATATATATTATATCCATTATATTCATTATATTCATTATATTCATTATGTTCGTTATATTCATCATATTCATTATATTCAGTATATTCATTATATTCATTATATTCATTGTATTCATTATATTCATTATATTCACTATATTCATTATATTCATTATATTCATTATATTCATTATATATATTATATTCATTATATTCAGTATATTCATTATATTCATTATATATATTATATATATTATATTCATTATATTCATTATATTCATTATATATATATTATATTAATTATACTCATTATATTCACTATATTCATTATATTCATTATATTCATTATATATATTATATTCATTATACTCATTATATTCACTATATTCATTATATTCATTATATTCATTATATATATTATATTCATTATATTCATTATATTCATTATATATATTTTATTCATTATATTCATTATATTCATTATATATATTATATTCATTATATTCAGTATATTCATTATATTCATTATATATATTATATATATTATATTCATTATATTCATTATATTCATTATATTCATTCAACAGATCTGTTCTAGTGTTCATCATGTTCTCTCTGTTATAAGGAATCAATTATCTCACCTGTCTTCATGTGTAGAAAAGATATGACACAACCACATGGTGACGAACATTGGCCTGAATTTATTAAAATAACTAATAAATGTATTAAAATAACTAATACATTTATTAAAATATCTAATACTGAGTCTGGTCCAGTGATCACATGAGAGTGCTGTCATATAAAATAGTAACAGGTACAACGTCAACATTTTAATAATAACCAACACAGTAAAATAGGCAGTTTGTTTGGGAAACTAGGAAAATAGGCAACTAGTTAACTCTTATTTTAATCAAATGTATTTTTTTTTCTTTAATTATTATTACAGTGACCTTTGTAATATTCATTATTCAGTAATGAGGAACGTCTTAATGTAATTATTAGTAGTCTTGTTTATTAATTTTTTTGAACTTTTCAAATCTAACCCAACCAGGAGACACCGATATAACTGAATTCAGCTGAATCCTCTCTGAGCTCACTGTGATGTCACTGTGATGTCACTGTGTTGTCACTGTGATGTCACTGTGATGTCACTGTGTTGTCACTGTGATGTCACTGTGATGTCACTAAAATGACACGAAATGATGCCAGTTTTTGTCAAGGAAGATTTTAGAAGTTCTGTTTTTAATTCCGTTATTGTCTCGTGTTCATTAAAAATCTTTTCTAGGGCCGGCTTTAATCGCTTGCTGGGTAACAACAGAAATAAAGTTTATTTTTTATATTATTAGTTTTATATTAATTTACAGTTAAGTACTGTTATTGACTTATTGATGAATGTCTGCTGATCGATAATCGGGTGTATTGATTGGTCATGATGTCACACAAAGTGAGCTGCTGACAATAAAGAATGATAAAGCTGCTATTAAACTAATTATTAAACAATAATGTAAAATATTATTTTTAGTGTAAACACACTTTAATAAAGTCAAACAATGAACTTTTAATAACTCAATTGATGATTGAAAATACTGAGTCAGATTTAATATATGAATATGTACAAATTTATGAAAATACTGTGGTAGTTTATATTTTATATGAACTGACATGAAATTAAGTGATTTAATTTCTATTATCTGGTTTCATAACATCAGTCTGTAATCAACACAAAGGTTTTAAATGAAGGTTTCTTCTGATCTCTGTTTACTTTTTCGTATAATAAATCAAATCAAATATGAAACAAACTCCGACCAAACTTAATTTTTATTTTGATGAATATAAAAGACATAAAAATTCACTTTTATAAAAAAACAGAATCCCTTCAGAATAAAACTCAAACACAAAAACTAGAATTAAATCATTAATTCATGAACAGAAAATAAGAAATCAGTTAAAGCAGAAAATTTAAACAATAATTCAGAATTTTCTCTGGTTTGTTCTGATTGGCTCAAACATCCTGAACAAACAAAAAACTTTATTCAGTCAAAGCTCGTTAACATGAATCCAGTGATAATAAAGTCTTCATATTCAAACACATGATCACATGACCTGAATCTGAGGCCTTTTAAAGGAACAGTCCGTGATTTAACTTCAGTTAAAGCTGGGGTCTGCGATCTTGGAAAACTACCATAATTTGAAAGTCGCATCGCCTCAGGAGCTCCGTCTAAGCCCCCCCCCTCCCCTCGAAACTCCTTATAAGGCAACGCCCCCCACACACATGCACGAGCACCGCCGCATCATAACTACTTCACATTTTTCGTAGCTATTTCATCACTAAATTCACTTCTGAAAAATGTTGAGGCGAGAAATCAACGGTGTAGATTTAGAATATTGACAGTTTTACGATGTTAGATTGCGAATCAAACATTTTCTCCACTGTTGTCGGAGTTTAGAAGCTCCACAAACTGCCGGCACAGCTAGCTAGCTCCTGCCGGGATCGCCACCTCTCCACCCGGGCATTCACTCACACAGACCCCGCTATGAGCTGGAGCTCTCTCAAGAGACCGGTCTCGTAGACGAGGGGCTTTTATTTCCTGGTTGACGGAGAGGGGGGGGGGGGGGCAGCAGCTCGCCGGAGAGCCACAGAGCAGCAGAGAGGGGAGGGACAGAGAGAGATACCTGCTGAGACAACACGACCCTTGTTGCTGTAACTGAAAAAGCAGTTTGAGTAACGTAAATTTTGTTCGGCAATGTTTTCTATCCGCCGTCTCCCCTCGTTGATAATCCTGTTTGTCTGACTTCACTTTGAGCTGTTAGAATAAATAGTTTAAACCTGCAGTATCTTATAAAGTAAACTAACAGAACATAAACAACTAAATCAAAGTTGTATTTTTCGATAATATGGTAATAGTGGTACGAGTTCGTTGTCGTTGTCCGGTGTTTTAAGAGCTGAGTTTTCTCTTCCACTCTCCAGTGAACGTGCGGCGGACACGCGCTTTGAGTTCACGCTGGTGCACGCTGAGGCTAGAGTACGAGCAGGGAGGCAGGGAGGCATCTGATTGGTTCCTTACAACCGGGACCATTTTTACTGACTGGTAGACGTTTTTACAGGATTACAGCAGCTACAGATGACGGATCTTTTCCGGTCTTTTTTCAGTGCTCATAAGAAACGGATTGCTGTCGGGGTGTAAAGACCATTTCAACCAATATAACAAAAAGTGTATACTGGATAAATCGCAGACCCCATCTTTAAACTCTTTTCTTCTTGTGTGGTTTCTGAGTGAGAGTCTGAAGTGCTGCAACGATTCAATTAATTTCAAACTATTTCAATAAGTGACTGATCAATTAGTGATCAAATTGTGATAATCAATTCATAATTTCTATCAATCATAAATTCTGTTATTCTCCAGTAAATCACAGTAAACTGAATTATTTCAGGACTCACATGATGTTCAAAGACTGAAACACAAGAAGACCTGAGTTCGACCTGAAAATGATGATGATGATGGTGATGATGATGGAGGAGGCACTGAACAGTAAACAGCCAGTCAGGTCAAAGGTCACACTGGTTCAATAAACATTCACAGAGAGGATTGAAACCGTAAAAAAGCCTGAAGCTGCAGTTTGAAACAATGTATGTTCATTCGTAGACGGCAGGAAAAGTGAAGGCAGTCTGGTGCAGCGGACAAATGTCTGTCAGACGACGAAGCTCTCAGTGACAAAACAACATGATCAACAATACTACGTCACATTCTCAAACATTATTAGATGCATCTTTACTAGACGCCATGTCTTCAGTTACCATAGCAACAAGGTCATCAGAAGTCCATCTAACTGATGACAGGAAGTGACGGCAGGTACAGCAGAGTTACTGAAGAAGAAGAAGAAGAAGGCACGTCTGACTGAAGAAACTTGGTGCACCTGGTGGAGGCTCCGCCCCCACAGATGCAGGTCCCGCCCCCTGTAGGCGTGGCTTCAGTAGGTGAATTTGACCTTCTCGATGTCAGAGATCAGAGTCCTGGCCAGGTAGATCCCCACCATCTGATCACAGGTAGAGACACACACATCAGGTATGTACTGCTGAGTCACCACAAACCAGTAGAAACCAGTATTAACCAGTAAAAACCAGAGGAAACGAGTAGGAACCAGTAGGAACCAGTAGAAGCCAGTAGGAACAGTAGGAACCAGTAGGAACCAGTAGAAGCCAGTAGGAACCGTAGGAACCAGTAGAAGCCAGTAGGAGCCAGTAGGAACCGTAGGAACAGTAGGAACCAGTAGGAACCAGTAGGAACAGTAGGAACCAGTAGAAACCAGTATTAACCAGTAAAAAACAGAGGAAACGAGTAGGAACCAGTAGAAGCCAGTAGGAACAGTAGGAACCAGTAGAAGCCAGTAGGAACCAGTAGGAACCAGTAGGAACCAGTAGGAACCAGTAGAAGCCAGTAGGAACCAGTAGGAACCAGTAGAAGCCAGTAGAAGCCAGTAGGAACCAGTAGGAACCAGTAGGAACCGTAGGAACAGTAGAAACCAGTGGGAACCAGTAGGAACCAGTAGGAACAGTAGGAGCCAGTAGAAACCAGTAGGAACCGTAGGAACAGTAGGAACCAGTAGAAGCCAGTAGGAACCAGTAGGAACAGTAGGAACAGTAGAAACCAGTAGGAACCAGTAGGAACCAGTAGGAACAGTAGGAGCCAGTAGAAACCAGTAGGAACCAGTAGGAACAGTAGGAACAGTAGGAACCAGTAGAAGCCAGTAGGAACAGTAGGAACAGTAGGAACCAGTAGAAGCCAGTAGGAACAGTAGGAACAGTAGGAACCAGTAGAAGCCAGTAGGAACAGTAGGAACAATAGGAACCAGTAGAAGCCAGTAGGAACAGTAGGAACAGTAGGAACCAGTAGAAGCCAGTAGGAACCAGTAGAAGCCAGTAGGAACAGTAGGAACAGTAGGAACCAGTAGAAGCCAGTAGGAACAGTAGGAACAGTAGGAACCAGTAGAAGCCAGTAGGAACCAGTAGGAACCAGTAGGAACCAGTAGAAACCAGTAGAAGCATGATCTCAGTATTTAATTATTGATTGATTGTTGATTGATTGATTGTTAGAAGATATAAAACAAAAACATTAAAGATTCATCAGAGTAACTTTACATTAAAGGCGACCGGTACTAACACGAGTTAAAGTACCAGTACACAGCAGTACTAAGTACTGTAGCAGTACTGTAGCAGTAGTAGTACACAGTACTGTAGCAGTAGCAGTACTCAGTACCGTAGCAGTAGCAATACTCAGTACTGTAGCAGTAGTAGTACACAGTACTGTAGCAGTATTGTAGCAGTAGCAATACTCAGTACTGTAGCAGTAGTAGTACACAGTACTGTAGCAGTAGTAGTACACAGTACTGTAGCAGTATTGTAGCAGTAGCAATACTCAGTACTGTAGCAGTAGTAGTACACAGTACCGTAGCAGTAGCAATACTCAGTACTGTAGCAGTAGTAGTACACAGTACTGTAGCAGTACTGTAGCAGTAGTAGTACACAGTACTGTAGCAGTAGCAATACTCAGTACTGTAGCAGTAGTAGTACACAGTACTGTAGCAGTACTGTAGCAGTAGTAGTACACAGTACTGTAGCAGTAGCAATACTCAGTACTGTAGCAGTAGCAGTACTCAGTACTGTAGCAGTAGCAGTACTCAGTACTGTAGCAGTATTGTAGCAGTAGCAATACTCAGTACTGTAGCAGTAGTAGTACACAGTACCGTAGCAGTAGCAATACTCAGTACTGTAGCAGTAGCAGTACTCAGTAATGTAGCAGTATAAATACTCAGTACTGTAGCAGTAGCAGTACTAGGACAGCGGGTATTTGTACCTGCAGCAGAGAGATGACGATGAAGACGATGGCCACGGTGTAGAGATTTCCAGGTAACCAGTCCTCCAATGCAGCGATGCAGCCTTTAGTGAAGATGTGATCGCTCCACTCCCTCTACAGGAACAGCAGAACGGTTCAGAACACGTTACAACAACCTGTTCTGTACCGTTCTACAGGAGCAGCAGAACGGTTCAGAACACGTTACAACAACCTGTTCTGTGACGTTCTACAGGAGCAGCAGAACGGTTCAGAACACGTTACAACAACCTGTTCTGTACCGTTCTACAGGAGCAGCAGAACGGTTCAGAACACGTTACAACAACCTGTTCTGTACCGCTCTACAGGAACAGCAGAACGGTTCAGAACACGTTAGAACAACCTGTTCTGTACCGTTCTACAGGAGCAGCAGAACGGTTCAGAACACGTTAGAACAACCTGTTCTGTACCGTTCTACAGGAGCAGCAGAACGGTTCAGAACACGTTAGAACAACCTGTTCTGTACCGTTCTACAGGAGCAGCAGAACGGTTCAGAACACGTTAGAACAACCTGTTCTGTACCGTTCTACAGGAGCAGCAGAACGGTTCGGAACACGTTAGAACAACCTGTTCTGTACCGTTCTACAGGAGCAGCAGAACGGTTCGGAACACGTTAGAACAACCTGTTCTGTACCGTTCTACAGGAGCAGCAGAACGGTTCGGAACACGCTAGAACAACCTGTTCTGTACCGTTCTACAGGAGCAGCAGAACGGTTCGGAACACGCTAGAACAACCTGTTCTGTACCGTTCTACAGGAGCAGCAGAACGGTTCGGAACACGTTCAGAACACGCTAGAACAACCTGTTCTGTACCGTTCTACAGGAGCAGCAGAACGGTTCAGAACACGCTAGAACAACCTGTTCTGTACCGTTCTACAGGAGCAGCAGAACGGTTCAGAACACGTTACAACAACCTGTTCTGTACCGTTCTACAGGAGCAGCAGAACGGTTCAGAACACGTTACAACAACCTGTTCTGTACCGTTCTACAGGAGCAGCAGAACGGTTCAGAACACGTTAGAACAACCTGTTCTGTACCGTTCTACAGGAGCAGCAGAACGGTTCAGAACACGTTAGAACAACCTGTTCTGTACCGTTCTACAGGAGCAGCAGAACGGTTCAGAACACGTTAGAACAACCTTGGCATCGTATGTTTGGTGGCTAGCTGGTTAGATGTTAACATACCTACCTGTAGCTAATTCCATAAATACAGAAGCAGACTGTTGTTGACCACCGCAGTACAGTTTTCATCAAGTTCTAGAACCTCCAGAATAATATCCTTTTTCTTTTTACGTAGCCGTTGTTCCCCCATTAGAACACAAACTGGATATTGATCTGACAGTCAGGATACATCTAACATCAGCCTGCTCCTCGTCACTGTGATGTCACCGTGACGTCACTGTGATGTCACCGTGACGTCACTGTGATGTCACCGTGACGTCACTGTGAGAACGTTACTGTCTCACAGTGTTATAAACCTCTGCAGTGTTTAATGATAAACCTGTTCGTCAAACTAAAGTTCATCATGTTACCTGTAGAGACACGCCCACACCAGCACGCTGGCCCTCACCTGTCCAAACAGGAAGTTACATTTAAATAACAGGAAGTGACCTCACCTTCTGTTTGTTTCTCACGTCATAGCCACACTGAGTGTTCAGCACCGAGGCCTGAAACAAACACAACCTGTTCACTTCAATGAGACTGAAACACACAGGTTTTTATTATTAAACTGTTATGTAACCATGGTGACTAATGATGCATATTGATCAGTATTGATCAGTGATTAACTCACAGCAGGATCAGCGTTGCAACAGGAGAAAGGAACTCCACACTTCTCTCTGCTCCGATGAGTCCCGTTACAGCTAAAATAAACGTTCAGATCCCAGTCGTCCGGTTCCTGAGCTCCACAGCAGTGGTTCTGTGAAAAGAACAAGATACTAAAGGTTTAACTAAAGGTTCCTGAGCTCCACAGCAGTGGTTCTGTGAAAAGAACAAGATACTAAAGGTTTAACTAAAGGTTCCTGAGCTCCACAGCAGTGGTTCTGTTAAAAGAACAAGATACTAAAGGTTTAACTAAAGGTTCCTGAGCTCCACAGCACTGGTTCTGTGAAAAGAACAAGATACTAAAGGTTTAACTAAAGGTTCCTGAGCTCCACAGCAGTGGTTCTGTTAAAAGAACAAGATACTAAAGGTTTAACTAAAGGTTCCTGAGCTCCACAGCAGTGGTTCTGTTAAAAGAACAAGATACTAAAGGTTCAACTAAAGGTTCCTGAGCTCCACAGCACTGGTTCTGTTAAAAGAACAAGATACTAAAGGTTTAACTAAAGGTTCCTGAGCTCCACAGCAGTGGTTCTGTTAAAAGAACAAGATACTAAAGGTTTAACTAAAGGTTCCTGAGCTCCACAGCACTGGTTCTGTTAAAAGAACAAGATACTAAAGGTTTAACTAAAGGTTCCTGAGCTCCACAGCAGTGGTTCTGTTAAAAGAACAAGATACTAAAGGTTTAACTGAAGGTTCCTGAGCTCCACAGCAGTGGTTCTGTTTAAAGAACAAGATACTAAAGGTTTAACTGAAGGTTCCTGAGCTCCACAGCAGTGGTTCTGTTTAAAGAACAAGATACTAAAGGTCTAACTAAAGGTTCCTGAGCTCCACAGCAGTGGTTCTGTTAAAAGAACAAGATACTAAAGGTTTAACTAAAGGTTCCTGAGCTCCACAGCAGTGGTTCTGTTAAAAGAACCTTTAGTTCTCATAAACACAGACAGTGATGAGTTACCATCCTCTGCAGAGAGTCGATGAGGTTCTGCAGGTCGATGTCGTCTCTGTACGCTTTAACGTTTGCGAGGAAGAAGTCGTTGATCCAATCTCTGACCTGACTCTGAAAAACCACCGCCAGCACCGCCACCGTCAGCTCTAGGATGAAGATGAAGCCGATCACGCCGGAAAACTGACCAAACAAACACAAGCACCAGATTAATGTAGAAGAAAACATCGAGCATTTTTTTAACGTACAAACTATGACAGACAGATGTTTTTAACGTACAAACTTCAGCAGACATGTTTTTAACGTACAAACTTCAGCAGGCAGATGTTTTTAACGTACAAACTTCAGCAGGCAGATGTTTTTAACGTACAAACTTCAGCAGACAGATGATTTTAACGTACAAACTTCAGCAGGCAGATGTTTTTAACGTACAAACTTCAGCAGACAGATGATTTTAACGTACAAACTTCAGCAGGCAGATGTTTTTAACGTACAAACTTCAGCAGACAGATGTTTTTAACGTACAAACTTCAGCAGACAGATGTTTTTAACGTACAAACTTCAGCAGACAGATGTTTTTAATGTACAAACTTCAGCAGACATGTTTTTAACGTACAAACTTCAGCAGACAGATGTTTTCTCTCAGAGCTCCCACACAGCCGGCGAAGCCCAGGATAAAGGTGACCCCGCCCACCACCAGAACCAACCAGACCGGGTCGAAACCATGCAGCCGGGTCACCTGGGTCAGATCCAACAGGACTCCCTGTAATCCACAATACACCAGCTCAGGACAGGCAAACCAGTAAAGAGTCAGACCAGTACAACCCTTTAATATAACTTTTATATACCAATGTGATGTGATAATAACTTATGTACATGTAATCTGATATAACGAGTAAAGTTACATTAAAATAATACAATTCTAACTATAATTGTTCTTATTATAAATAGAAATCATAATAATTATAAATTAAATTATTTATTGTAAATAAAATAAGAGAAAAATACAGTTTTATTTTGTGTTCATTCACCTTTTCACTCCACGCCCAGAAACCGACTGAAATAAAGGCAACTCCAGCTAGCTGTAACACAAAGACACACACCAGCGATTAGTCAGATCCAATAGACAGAAGTGTTCAGGCAGATCCAATAACACACACACCAGCGTTTAGACAGTGTTCAGACCAAAAACAGGCCTCAGGTGGTAAGCCTGAAGTTACCAGAGGTCTGTACTACCAAGCAGGATTTGGCGTTATCGAGGTAACTTCAGGGTTAACCCTTCGGGTTTTCCGTCCTACGAAGGTGGATCACTTCTTACCGGGGTAGATCTCCATGGTAACTGATGCTGAACGGCTAACCTGCTCCGGAGCAGGTTATGTTCCATATAAGAGATCAACTCGTATAAAAACACCGCCTACTGACCAATCAGAGCTCAGTGCGCGGATCGTATGGTAATATTACACAAATATGAAGAAGTTTAAGTCATAATCCAGGCTAAAAACAACACAGTTTAAACTGACAAATGCAGGGAGGACAGATTGATTTATGCTGCGGGTGTTTACCGCTTTGAATTATATTTTTATATTTATTTTTTTGTTTGCTCTTGAGTCCGTTTCACACCGCCGGAAACGGGGACGCACCTGAGAGAAGGTTGAAATAGTTATACACGCCTTTTGTTTAATAATGGGTATAATGACGTGTAACCGTCCATCCAGCCATCAATAAAATTACTTAATGCTATTTATAACTCGACGAATTTATCCGACTTTTGAGTGTTCCGTTAAATTACTAAATCTGTTAATTGACGCATTCACACATCGAGAGGTTTTTTATTTTTCCAGCTGTCCTTCCTGTATTTGGCCGCTTCAAGTGTGTTACTTTTAGTCTGGATTAAGTGTTTAACTTCTTCGTATTTGTCTAATATAGTTTGCTCTTCCTTTGTAAAATGTGCCGCTCTGTCTGTCTGTCTGCTGACAGTAGACTTGTTCATGTTAGTGATTGGTCAGATGCTGCAAACACCGCCCCGTTCACGTGAACGCGCTCATAACCAGATAGAGAAACCCTGGGTTGACTTACCGAGTTGATAACCACCTTCGTAGGACAGTTTAGCGGGAACTCGTTTGTTAGGGTTGGTTAAGCCAGATAACGAGAAGATACCCAGGGTATGTTGAACTCACTTCGTAGTACGGGCCTCTGGTGGATCCTGGAACAGGTGTGTGTGTGTGTGTGTGTGTGTGTGTGTGTGTGTGTGTGTGTGTGTGTGTGTATGGTTGTGTGTGTGTGTGGTTGTGTGTGTGTGTGTGTGTGTGTGTGTGTGTGTGTGTGTGGTTGTGTGTGTGTGTGTGTGTGTGTGTGTGTGTGTGTGTGTGGTTGTGTGTGTGGTTGTGTGTGTGTGTGTGTGTGTGTGTGTGTGTGTGTGTGTGTGTGTGTGTGTGTGTGTGGTTGTGTGTGTGTGTGTGTGTGTGTGTGTGTGTGTGTGTGTGTGTTTGGTTGTGTGTGTGTGTGTGTGTGTGTGTGTGTGGTTGTGTGTGTGTGTGTGTGTGTGTGTGTGTGTGTGTGTGTGTGTGTGTGTGTGTGTGTGTGTGTGTGTGTGTGTGTGTGTGGTTGTGTGTGTGTGTGTGTGTGTGTGTGTGTGTGTGTGTGTGTGTGTGTGTGTGTGTGTGTGTGTGTGTGTGTGTGTGTGTGTGTGTGTGTGTGTGTGTGTGTGTGTGTGTGTGTGTGTGTGTGTGTGTGTGTGTGTGTGTGTGTGTGTGTGTGTGTGTGTGTGTGTGTGTGTGTGGTTGTGTGTGTGTGTGTGTGTGTGTGTGTGTGTGTGTGTGTGTGTGTGTGTGTGTGTGTGTGTGTGTGTGTGTGTGTGTGTCTCTGTGTGTGTCTCTGTGTGTGTGTGTGTGTGTGTGTGTGTGTGTGTGTGTGTGTGTGTGTGTGTGTGTATGTGTGTGTGTGTGTGTGTGTGTGTGTGTGTGTGTGTGTGTGTGTGTGTGTGTGTGTGTGTGTAACTCACCCAGAAGATGATGTTGTAGCTGAACATCAGGTATTTGTAGCAGCAGCTGACCTCAGCGTTCTCATATCGATAGTAGTACATCTGTCAAAGACACAACACACTGCAGTTACAGTATATACCGTACTTATACAGTTATATACTGTAAACTGTTATATACTGTTCATATACAGTATACTGTTATATACTGTACATATACAGTTATATACTGTAAACTGTTATATACTGTCCATATACTGTTATATACTGTACATATACAGTTATATACTGTAAACTGTTATATACTGTCCATATACTGTTATATACTGTACATATACAGTTATATACTGTAAACTGTTATATACTGTCCATATACTGTTATATACTGTACATATACAGTTATATACTGTAAACTCTTATATACTGTCCATATACTGTTATATACTGTACATATACAGTTATATACTGTAAACTCTTATATACTGTCCATATACTGTTATATACTGTACATATACTGTTATATACTGTCCATATACTGTTATATACTGTACATATACTGTTATATACTGTCCATATACTGTTATATACTGTCCATATACTGTTATATACTGTACATATACAGTTATATACTGTAAACTGTTATATACTGTACATATACAGTTATATACTGTAAACTGTTATATACTGTGTACATATATACTGTTATATACTGTACATATACTGTTATATACTTTACATATATACTGTTATATACTGTAAACTGTTATATACTGTGTACATATATACTGTTATATACTGTACAAATACTGTTATATACTTTACATATATACTGTTATATACTGTACATATACTGTTATATACTGTTATATACTGTAAGCTGTTATATACTGTGTACATATATACTGTTATATACTGTATATATACTGTTATATACTGTAAACTGTTATATACTGTACATATATACTGTTATATACTGTACATATATACTGTTATATACTGTACAGTATATAACAGTATTACTGGGAGGTGTTCCAGGACCAGCTGGGAGGAGGCCACGGGGAAGACCCAGGACTAGGTGGAGAGATTATATCTCCACACTGGGAACGCCTCGGGATCCCCCAGTCAGAGCTGGTTAATGTGGAAAGGGAAAGGGAAGTTTGGGGCTCCCTGCTGGAGCTGCTGCCCCCCCGACCCGACCCGACCCGACCCGACCCGACCCCGGATAAGAGGTTGAAGATGAGTGAGTGAGTATACTGTTATATACTGAACATATATACTGTAATATACTGTACATATATACTGTAATATACTGTACATATATACTGAACATATATATTGTACATATATACTGAACATATATACTGTAATATACTCTACATATATACTGAACATATACTGTACATATATACTGTAATATACTGTACATATATACTGTAATATACTGTACATATATACTGTTATATAATGTACATATATACTGTTATATACTGTACATATATTGGCCGTTTCAACAGCATTGCGTTGCTAGGCAACAGCTTGGGTCCATGTTTACTTCCTCTAAGCTGACGTCATTCACATCCACTGCAACAGGAAATAAATTGCGACACATTTACAATGTTTACGTCTACAACTGTGAAACGAGCGATACTGTTATCTATACTGTACAGATACACTGTTTTATATATATATATATATATATATATAAACATATATATATATAGTTTTCTAGGCTGCTGTACAGATACACTCTACACAGGATGATGTCAGAAGTTTGAAGTTATAATCAGACTTTAACTGCAGCTGAAGCTGATCTGTCTGTAACTCCGGATGTTAGTCAGTTAGTTATTCAGCCGCTTTTCTGTTCGGTCGTTAATCAACAACACGTTCACCCTCCGGTCGGTTTGAAGGACACCGAATAACGACCGTTAGTGAGCCGTTAATGACCGTTAGTGAGCCGTTAGTGACCGTTAGTGAGCCGTTAGTGAGCAGAGTTCCTGGAGAGCTAACAGGAAGCAGCTAACGCTAACAGGGTAGAGAGAGGAGTTAACGGACTCAGACTGACCTCAGATCAGATCCTTAGAAACACATATACATATATATAGTTATCTGTTTATAAGCTAACTTAAAGGCTGAAGTTTAATCAAACCCACCCTGCTGATGACGGGACTTCTTCTTCTTCTTCTTCTTCTGTTTCCTGCAGAAACTAAAACAACACTTTTCTTCTTCTTCCGCTTCTGCTTCTTCTTCTTCTTCTTCTCTGGTTCGGTCCACTCGGCGCTGCAGTGGCTCTCTGTTGCCCCCTGCTGTTGACACTTAGTTATATTATTATTTATTACACGGCTGTGTTGAATACTGGATTCTGATTGGTCAATCACGGCGTTCTGCGGTCTTTTATTTCTGTAGAACAGACCGTTGCTATGTATAACAGACCGTTGCTATGGGCGCAGCTCTGATGTCGGACTCTGGCGGACCGTTTTTGTGTGAAAATATTGATTTCTTCAGTAAGTAGCCGTGTAATAAGCGGGATAATGTACAGCTAGCAGGTCATTGTAGTGAGAGAATCCCCTTCAGGGCGATGCAGCATCGCCCTGAAGGGGATTCTTTCACTACAATGACCTGCTAGCTGTACATTATCCCTTACTTAGCAGAGGTGGGAGTAAATACACATGTTCAAGTCATGAGCAAGTCCCAAGTCACTGTGGTGAGAATCAAGTCAAGTCGAGTCATATGAAATTCTGATGATCTTCCCCAGTTTCCACATTTAAAATCAGTTAAAAGACAGAGGTCATGTAAAGATGATTATAGGCAGACTTTACTTTACAGGGCTCATAGTGAGTCAAATTAAAATGCTCACCATGGCAAATTAAAAAAAAGTTGCAAGTGAAGTGTCCCTTCAAATATTGAGTTAAGGATAAATAAATATTGCTAACAAAATCTGTATTCCTCATTCCTTCTCTCTTCCTTTTATTTCGATCCGGAGGCTGCTTTAATAATAATAATAATAATAATAATAATAATAATAGCTAATGTTATGGGAATATCACGTATTGATATTAAACATTTACAAACCTCTGATTATTAATTGTGTATTGGTAGGCTATAAACTGTCCCTTAGCTATAAAACAACATAGGCATACATTTCATGGCATACATTTCAGATACAGTATATACTGTATATATATATATATAGTTTTTATTGTTATTTTTAGTCCAGTAACCAGGCTGAGTAAAAACAGTTACTTATATTTTTATATAGTCTATAATCTGTCTCCGAGTGTCTACACTCACATCTGGATGAAGATGTGTCTTAGTGTGTCAGCTGCTGCTCTCATCAGAAACGGACGTCGCTTCACGTGACGCTTCAGAGGAAAAGATGTCTCATGTCTCTAAACACATATTTCCTTGCTTCCTCTCTCCTTGCATCTCTTCCTCACCTCCTCCGCTCGCATCTCCCGTGGGAAGGACTAAGACGCGAGGAGAGGAATTGAGGAGAGGAGTCGAGGAGAGGAATTGAGGAGAGGAATCGAGGAGAGGAATCGAGCCAAATAAATTCAGAATTGGGAAAGGCCTTTTGTCCTAATTACTTCCTGTGAGACTGCTGAGGCCTCAGGGTGTGTCACATGGTTGTCATGGTAACCAGCTGGTCAGCTCCCAGGAACAGAGACGTGTGTGACTCAGACGGACGTTCGTCAGCTCAACACAGAAATTAATCAACATAGAAAATTAATTTATTAATTTATTAACTGACTAAAAGTGAGAAACTGAATCTTTTTACCTCAAAATCTCATATACTTTTTTTGGTGAAATTTTTCGACATGCTATACTATGACTTTTTTTCATAACATTTTTCGACATACTATACTATGACTTTTTTTGGTGAAATTGTTCGACATACTATACTAGGACTTTTTATGACGTACTATATTATGAATTCTTATGACATACTATATTATTATTTATTATGACATACTATACTACCTGTGCGTTCCAATATCCATACTACCGTAGTATTTAGTATGTCAGAAAAATATTTATTATGTCCCAATACATAGTATGTCAAATAGAAACTTCCTGCGTCACGGCCTGCTGTCCTTGTCCATTTTACAGTATGTGTTCTTTACTGACTCGGAGGTTTAGCCTGATTTAGTCCTAATGAACTCTCAGACAATCTGATCTAATCTGAATTCTGCCTAGCAACCGCCTGTGAGGAGACATGTCATTGGTCCATTGAGCAGCTGCAGGATCTCTGTGGTTCTACATGAGATATTAAATCTAGTTTAACTACAGTAACTTCATGGAGAGGTTAATATAATCTGTGATTCATTCATATTTTAGTTTCTCTTCTGTTACACAGTTATATATATATATATATATATACATATATATATATACCTATTGCACCTGACTTTATTTGAAACATCGTCTTCTGCTGTTGCAGACAGAACAGTCTGACTGAGAAAAGATGTTGATAAAGTTATAAAAGCAGTGAACTTGTCCTTTAAAGGACCCGGTGGTGACTTCCTGCGTCACGGCCTGCTGTCCTTGAACCTCAGCTGACATCAGCAGAGTTAATCTGTTCCTCTGATCTCATTAACGCTGTTGATCTGTTTAACCACCTGCACACTCTGTCAAACACTGTAAAACACAGTACAAATACTACAACACACTGTAAACCACTGTACCAATACTACAACACACTGTAAACCACTGTACCAATACTACAAGACACTGTAAAACACAGTACACATACTACAACACACTGTAAAACACTGTACAAATACTACAACACACTGTAAAACACTGTACAAATACTACAACACACTGTAAAACACTGTACAAATACTACAAGACACTGTAAAACACTGTATAAATACTACAACACACTATAAACCACTGTACCAATACTACAAGACACTGTAAAACACAGTACACATACTACAACACACTGTAAAACACTGTACAAATACTACAACACACTGTAAAACACTGTACAAATACTACAAGACACACTGTAAAACACTGTATAAATACTACAACACACTGTAAAACACAGTACAAATAATACAAGACACTGTAAAACACAGTACAAATACTACAACATACTGTAAAACACAGCACAAATAATACAAGACACTGTCAAATACTGAAAAAAAACTACTAGGTTCTGTTTCACACTGTAAGACAATGTAAAAATACTACAAGGTTCTGTTTCACACTGTAAGACAATGTAAAAATACTACAAGGTTCTGTTTCACACTGTAAGACAATGTAAAAATACTACAAGGTACTGTTTCACAATGTAAGACACTGTAGAAACCCTGGAAGACACTGTAAGATACTCTAATAAATACTACTTGACAGACACTTTGTCAAAAACTGTACAAAACTATAAACACTGTAAGACGCTGTGCACTAGAACAACTGCAAAAACACAATGAATCACTGAAATAACACAGCACATACCACTGATAAACATACACCTGTACAAACCCTTGTATACACCGGTATATACACCTGTATATACCGGTGTATACCCATGTGTATACCTCTATACACCTGTATATACCCGTGTATACACCTGTATATACCCCTCTGTATATACCGGTGTATACCCATGTGTATACCTCTATACACCTGTGTATACCCGTGTATACACCTGTATATACCCCTCTGTATATACTGGTGTATACCCATGTGTATACCTGTATATACCTCTACACACCTGTGTATACCCCTGGGTATAAACCAGAGTATACCTGTGTTTACACCGGTGTATATACCCCTGTGTTTACACCTGTGTATACCCCTCTGTATATACTGGTGTATACCCATGTGTATACCTGTATATACCTCTACACACCTGTATATACCCCTGTGTATAAACCAGAGTATACCTGTGTATACCCCTGTGTATAAACCGGAGTATACCCCTGTGTTTACACCTGTGTATACCCCTATATATACCCGTGTATACACCTGTATATACACCTATGTATACCTGTGTATGCACCTGTATATTCTTGTGTTTCCATGTCCAGAGACAGCGTTGTTATGATAAAAGATGAGTCAGACAGTTTGGTGTCGGTCACGATCGCTTTATAGGTTTTATGGTACACAGTGTATACCTGTATATATACTGTATATTCTTGTGTTTCCATGTCCAGAAGCAGTATTGATGGTAAAAGATGAGTCAGACAGTTTGGTTTTAGGGTTTATAGGTTTTATGGTACACAGTGGAGCGACTACTAGCTCCTATCAACCCACAACAAGACAACTCTCATCATCATCACAAAGAAAGAAAACACAATAACATAAAGAAATATTACAACGTGTAACTGAAAACTGAACTCCTCTTTGGACTGACCCTTTAACCACTATACAACCCACCTGACGTTATATCACACCTGTGTGTTTAGAGTATAAAAACCTTCCTGTTTCAGGTGTGAACCGGCGTCGCTGTGACAGGAACCAGACGGCCACCGTTGGTCATTCACACCCTGAACTCTGTCTCACAGACTCAGTCCTCGACCCATCACGTGCTTCAGGTTAGCGGTGTTAGTGTTAACGTTAGTGTTAACGTTAGTGTTAACGTTAGCATTAATGACGTGTGACAGTAAAGAAGTTAGAAGACGTGTGTTAGACGTAGTTAGAAAGACGTGTCCAAGGTATATAAACATTATTGGCTGCGTATATACCTCTACATACCTCCGTATATACCTCTACATACCTCCGTATATACCTCTACATACCTCCGTATATATCTCTACATACCTCCGTATATACCTCTACATACCTCCGTATATATCTCTACATACCTCCGTTTATACCTGTATATATCTCCATATATACTTCTACATACCTCCGTTTATACCTGTATATACGGAGTCATATACCTCCGTATGTACCTCCTGCTGCTCTGCATTGGTACAGCAGTGGAGGCTGAGTGCCTCTGTGGTTTTTGGATGTTGTGGCCGTCTGTTTCCATGTCAACCAAGCAAGTCCGCCGGTAGAGACTAGAGACCAGAACCCGACCGATACTCCAGATCTGAGACACAAACAGCTGATAACGATGCATTCACTGACGTCTGTTCGTCACATAAACAAACATGTTTGGCAAGAAGCTCTGCTCTCTGCTGGACCAGTCAATCAATCAATCAATCAATCAATCAGATATGATCTGATCAGAGATCAGTGGTGTGATGTATCGGTCGGGCCTGATGGCGTCTGACAGGTAGCATTAATGAGGAGGGGGGGGGGGTGGGGGGGTGGGGGGGGGGGGGGGGGTGTAACGTTAAATCCCGTCCCAGATGTTTTATTTACAGCAGCAGGTTTTAGTTCCTCCTGGTTAAAAATAAACTCTGTTCAACATATTTACACCGTATGGAAAATATATCAACAATCACAATAATTAAATAATGACTTGTTCACTTTGAACGTGTGTGTGTGTGTGTGTGTGTGTGTGTGTGTGTGTGTGTGTGTGTGTGTGTGTGTGTTTGTGTAGTATTGTAACACATGTACAGAGGGTGTTGAAGACCTGAGTCCTGTGTGGTGGGGGGGGCTCTCAGGTGGCGGCCTCAGCGCCCTCGTCCACCTGGTTGCTCTTCCCCAGCGTCTTCAGCTTGGTGAGCAGCTCACCAAACGTCTCCTTCACGCCTTTCTCCAGCAGCCAGCCGTCACTTTCACACTCTGGGTTCTCCGGGTCCTCCATTGTCTCCAGAGCCGTCGTCAGGTACTTCAACCCCGCCATGTCCGCCGACTGGCACACACACACACACACACACACACACACACACACACACACACACACACACACACACACACACGGAGGGTTAGTAAATATATATATATATATATTTATCAGATACATGTCATGTACTGTATATCATGTCATAGCATTATTGTGTTGTGGCTAATATGGATATTTTGGTCATGTGCCCTCCAGGTCAGCAGGCTGGAGCTCACTGTTTGTTTGAATGTTGGGAGGAAAACCAGTGTAAGATAAAGATAATAATAATATATAAAATAATAATAATAAAGATAATAATGATCATAGGGGCGAGTGGAGTTTGCATGTTCTCCCCGTGTTAGTTACTCCAGTTCTCTGGTTTCCTCCCACAGTCCAAAGATAATAATAATAATAATAATAACAATAAGAATAATAATAATAATAATAATAATAATAATAATAATAAAAGAATAATACAAAAAAAGTACTTCCAGTAACTTGTAAAGTACTTCCAGTGTCCCACTGAAACACAAAGAACTTCTCTCAGATCAGCCTCAGGAAGAGTACCAGGAAGTATTTTATTGATACTCCAGATGTACTAAAGTTTCTTCCTCACAGTTTTGTTTAGAACGTTTAGAGTTGTGAAGACGCTGTCGGGGGAAACAGAGAGCTGAACCTGTTCGTAACCTAGTGGGTTGATTTGATTGGTTGTGTGGAGGAGGCTGCTGATTGGTCACAGACTGTGGAGGAGGCTGCTGATTGGTCACAGACTGTGGAGGAGGCTGCTGATTGGTCACAGACTGCGGCGGAGGCTGCTGATTGGTCACAGACTGTGGCGGAGGCTGCTGATTGGTCACAGACTGCGGAGGAGGCTGCTGATTGGTCACAGACTGTGGCGGAGGCTGCTGATTGGTCACAGACTGCGGCGGAGGCTGCTGATTGGTCACAGACTGTGGTTGAGGCTGTTGATTGGTCACAGACTGTGGTGGAGGCTGCTGATTGGTCATAGACTGTGGAGGAGGCTGCTGATTGGTCACAGACTGTGGCGGAGGCTGCTGATTGGTCACAGACTGTGGCGGAGGCTGCTGATTGGTCAGAGACTGTGGAGGAGGCTGCTGATTGGTCACAGACTGTGGAGGAGGCTGCTGATTGGTCATAGACTGCAGGAAACTCCAGTGAAGAGAGTCAAACAGACCTGAGACCAGCAGCAGCACTAAAGACGTGACTGAGTTCACCATGTTGTTGGTAAATCCCCCGCCTGGCGTGACGCTTCAGGTCGAAGCTGTTGTTTTGACCCACATCAGCTACTGTTGCTCATCTGATTTTCCCAGAATGCAACCTGCTGCTGCTGCAGATTAACCCCCCAGAATAGTTCCTGATCCTCTGTGAGCCTGACCACCGCTCGGCGTCTTAGCACGCCGCCACCAAGTCCACTCCAACTATCCAGTCCACTCTATCTATCTATATACTGTATCTGAACCACTGACCCCGGGTCAGATTCTAGATCTATATATCTGAACCACTGACCCCGGGTCAGATTCTGGTCTTTAAATCAATGTGATGCTTCATCTGGACACCAGAGGGTTCGTCTCCATATCTGTAGATAGATTTTATGATAACATGGTGTTACAGAAAGAGTTAGTAAATGCATGTTAAACTGGTGATATTAAGTATTTCCATTTTTCTGTATGGAGTCTGGTGTGTGCAGCCTGCAGAGCTCCTTCAGCGCTAACGCTAATAAATTATACTGTTAACCTGGTGCGTATAAGGTTCATTTCCTGCAGGTGTGCTGCGATTATCGGGTTTTAATTCGGAAGCTTAAGAAGAGAATTTATCCTGCGTTCACCTCCAGGAGAACGTCTCAGACGTTACCACCAGCAGCAGCAGGCCACGTTCTGTCATAATAAACAGATTTTTAACTAAAACTCTGCTGCTGTTCTTTCCTGAAAAAGCTCCAACAGCCCCCCCCATGCCCCTCCTGTCCAATCAAATGCTCTTATTACATTATCATGATGACATCAGGAGGGAAGTGTGGTGACGTTAAATCATCAACAAGTTGTTGCAGGAAAATGACCAGTTCTCATAAAGAACGTTAGTGAATTCAGAAATGCTTCAGTTGAACACAGAAGAAGATGCGTCTTTTAGAGAAGAACAAGAACAAGAAGAACAAGAACAAGAAGAAAAAGAACAAGAACAAGAACAAGAACAAGAACAAGAACAAGAACAAGAACAAGAACAAGTTGAAGAAGACAAACAAGAAGACGAACAAGAACAAGAGGAAAAACAAGAAGAACAAGAACAAGAACAAGTTGTAGAAGAAAAACAAGAAGAAGACGAACAAGAACAAGAACAAGAAGAACAAGAACAAGAACAAGAAAAACAAGAAAAACAAGAACAAGAACAAGTTGAAGGAAAACAAGAAGAAGAACAAGAACAAGAACAAGAAGAACAAGAAGAAGAACAGGAACAAGAACAAGAACAAGAACAAGAACAAGAACAAGAAGAACAAGAACAAGAACAAGAACAACAATAACAATAACAAGAACAAGACGAACAAGACGAACAAGAACAAGAACAAGAACAAGAAGGGAAGAACCCGACAGGCATCTCATTGGTTGATTAATTAAAGGTCACGGACCAACGAGGTTAGAACTCAGATCGGTTGTTCAGGCTGTGCTGAGGTTCCTCTCCCTAAACTCTTAAAGGAACGGTTCAACATTTAGTGGAATCCTCTTCCTCTAAATTTTGAACTGTTCTTTTAAGCGACAGCGTGGCCCAGGCTGGATGCTGATTGGCTGAAGCGGAGCCTTACCTCTAGGATGATGGTGGCGAGGAGGAGTACTCCGATGCTGTTCATCATGCTGCTGAAGTAGGAGAAGAGGGCTTCACGGCAGCCCCGGGTCCAGATGTTGAGCTCCTCGATGCGGTGGTCGTAGTCGTAGTGGGCGGAGTTATTGGTCAGGTGATGCTGGATGCAGGGTCGAGGAGACCCGGGGTTACAGCAGCTGAACGGGACGCTGTCCATCAGGTACTTCCCCTCCACGTTACTGAGGACACGACTGCAGGACAAAGACAGTCATAGTTGAAGTTCACTGGACTCTAGAGGGAGGTCAGAGACCCCCTGACTCCCTGAACACACTGAAGCCTCCTGAAACCCCCTGAACCTCCTGATCCCCTTTAAACACCCAGAACCCCTGAACCCCCTGACCCCCCTGAACTCCCTGACCCCCCTGAATCCCTGAACCCCCTGAATCCCTGAACTCCCTGACCCCCCTGATCCCCTGAACCCCCTGACCCCCTGAACTCCCAGAACCCCTGAACCCCCTGAACCCCCAGAACCCCTGAACCCCCTGACCCCCCTGACCCCCCTGAACCCCCTGAACCCCTGAACCCCCTGAACTCCCTGACCCCCCTGAACTCCCTGACCCCCCTGATCCCCTGAACCCCCTGACCCCCTGAACTCCCAGAACCCCTGAACCCCCTGAACCCCCAGAACCCCTGAACCCCCTGACCCCCCTGAACCCCCTGAACCCCTGAACCCCCTGAACTCCCTGACCCCCCTGAACTCCCTGACCCCCTGAATCCCTGAACCCCCTGAACCCCTGAACCCCCTGACCCCCCTGAACCCCCTGAACCCCTGAACCCCCTGAACTCCCTGACCCCCCTGAACTCCCTGACCCCCTGAATCCCTGAACCCCCTGAACCCCTGAACCCCCTGAACCCTGGATCAGAATCTTTGTTTCAAGTGAGTATTTCACATTTCTTCGAAAGTCACAAACTTTAGCGTCTCTTTGTGGTTGTATAGATCTTTGTAGTTGCTTAGCCTCTTTGTCGTCATTTAGCGTCTCTTTGTAGTTGTTTAGTGTATCTTTGTAGCTGTTTAGTGTCTCTTTGTAGTCATTTAGCATCTCTTTGTAGACGTTTAGCTTCTTTTTGTAGATGTTTAGCGTCTCTTTGTAGACGTTAAGCGTCTCTTTGTAGTCGTTTAGCGTCTCTTTGTAGTCTTTTAGCGCCTCTTTCTGGTCGTTTGACTCTCCAACAATAAATGTGAGCAGTCACTTCAAACAGAGGCTCTGTTTGTATATTTCCATAAACTTTTACTAATTTTGGTGACACCTTGACCTTTCCTTTAGCACTACCATCCGGACAAAACATTATACTTGTTGAAAGCAGTGCTGGAAGTGGGCCGGTACTCACCGGTACGCAGTACCAGCACTTCTACATTTGACTCCTCGGCATACTGTGACTTTTTCTTGCGTACCGGAACTACTCACAAGCTGCCGGTACTCTCTCCAGATCAGGTTCTCTGGGAGATTCATAACGGTGCCGCGCCAGCGTATTAGCGCCATGCCTCATAACACCTCCTCCTAACTGGACGCCTGCGAACGAGCGAACATCAGATTGTTTCAGTTTTATCCAGGTAAGAAGTCCTAACCTGCTCCGTGCTTCAGCGAACAGGCTGAGCGTCAAGTCGCAACCACAGACCTGCAACCACAGACCTGCACCCACAGACCTTCAACCACAGACCTGCACCCACAGACCTGCAACTAAAGATCTGCACCCACAGACTTGCACCCTCAGACCTGCAGCCACAGACCTGCAACCACAGACTTGCAGCCACAGACCTTCAACCACAGACCTGCAGCCACAGACCTTCACACACAGACCTGCAGCCGCAGACCTGCACCCACAGACCTTCAACCACAGACCTGCAGCCAGAGACCTGCACCCACAGACCTTCAACCACAGACCTGCAGCCAGAGACCTGCACCTACAGACCTGCAACTAAAGATATGCACCCACAGACTTGCACCCACAGACCTGCACCCACAGACCTTCAACCACAGACCTGCAACTAAAGATCTGCACCCACAGACCTGTAGCCACAGACCTGCAACTAAAGATCTGCACCCACAGATCTGCAACTGAAGTTCTGCACCCACAGACCTGCTCCCACAGACCTGCAACCACAGACCTGCACCCACAGACCTGCACCCACAGACCTGCAACCACAGACCTTCAACCACAGACCTGCAACTAAAGATCTGCACCCACAGACCTTCAACCACAGACCTGCAACCACAGACCTGCAGCTAAAGATTTGCACCCACAGACCTGCAGCCACAGATCTGCAACTAAAAATCTGCAACCACAGACCTTCAACAAAAGATCTACACCCACAGACCTTCAACCACAGACCTGCAACTATAGATCTGCACCCACAGACCTTCAACCACAGACCTGCAACCACAGACCTGCAGCTAAAGATTTGCACCCACAGACCTGCAGCCACAGATCTGCAACTAAGGATCTGCAACCACAGACCTGCAACTGAAGATCTGCACCCACAGACCTGCTCCTACAGAACTGCAACCACAGACCTGCACCCACAGACCTGCACCCACAGACCTGCAACCACAGACCTTCAACCACAGACCTGCAACTAAAGATCTGCACCCACAGACCTTCAACCACAGACCTGCAACCACAGACCTGCAGCTAAAGATTTGCACCCACAGACCTGCAGCCACAGATCTGCAACTAAAAATCTGCAACCACAGACCTTCAACAAAAGATCTACACCCACAGACCTTCAACCACAGACCTGCAACTATAGATCTGCACCCACAGACCTTCAACCACAGACCTGCAGCTAAAGATTTGCACCCACAGACCTGCAGCCACAGATCTGCAACTAAGGATCTGCAACCACAGACCTTCAACAAAAGATCTACACCCACAGACCTTCAACCACAGACCTGCAACTAAAGATCTGCATCCACAGACCTTCAACCACAGACCTGCAACTAAAGATTTGCAACCACAGACCTGCAACTAAAGATCTGCACCCACAGACCTTCAATCACAGACCTGCACCCGCAGACCTGCACCCACAGACCTGCAACCACAGACATGCAACCACAGACATGCACCAACAGATCTGCAACTAAAGATCTGCACCCACAGACCTTCAACCACAGATCTGCAACTAAAGATCTGCACCCACACACCTTCAACCACAGACCTGCAACTAAAGATCTGCACCCACAGACCTTCAACCACAGACCTGCAACCACAGACCTGCAGCTAAAGATTTGCACCCACAGACCTACAGCCACAGATCTGCAACTAAAGATCTGCAGCCACAGATCTGCAACTAAAGATCTGCAGCCACAGATCTGCAACTAAAGATCTGCAGCCACAGATCTGCAGCCACAGATCTCCAACTAAAGATCTGCACCCACAGATCTGCACCCACAGACCTGCTCCCACAGACCTGCAACCACAGACCTGCACCCACAGACCTGCAACCACAGACCTGCACCCGCAGACCTGCAACCACAGACCTGCAACCACAGACATGCAACCACAGACCTGCACCCACAGATCTGCAACTAAAGATCTGCACCCACAGACCTCAATCACAGACCTGCACCCGCAGACCTGCACCCACAGACCTGCAACCACAGACATGCAACCACAGACATGCACCCACAGATCTGCAACTAAAGATCTGCACCCACAGACCTTCAACCACAGACCTGCAACTAAAGATCTGCAACTAAAGATCTGCACCCACAGACCTTCAACCACAGACCTGCAACCACAGACCTGCAGCTAAAGATCTGCACCCACAGACCTTCAACCACAGACCTGCAACCACAGACCTGCAGCTAAAGATCTGCACCCACAGACCTTCAACCACAGACCTGCAACTAAAGATCTGCACCCACAGACCTTCAACCATAGACCTGCAACTAAAGATCTGCACCCACAGATCTGCAACTAAAGATCTGCAACCACAGACCTGCACCCATAGACCTGCAACTAAAGATCTGCACCCACAGACCTTCGACCACAGACCTGCAGCCACAGACCTGCAGCGTTTCTGATTCTTATTGATCACATGTGACGTGTTCAGTTGTGGTAGTATGTTTGCAACGATCACATGTTCTGTCAGAAACGTGTTGGGTGTTTTTCAGTTGTGGTGGGAGAATCGAGCACTCCCTCGGTCGGCTGGTTAGGTTTAACCTTGTCATGTTAGTGGGCGTGTAAGCTCCAGCGAGGTGGAAATCAGATCCTGACAGATTATAGACTTAGAGAGGAGAAGCCAGTACATCGACCTCCTGCACGGTAACTTTTACCTCCTTAATTCCCTCATTTATCCTCCACTGACCTCTTTAACAGAACTCCCTGTCGGCCCGCTGAGCTCCAAACATTTATAGTGTGCACTGCTGGAGACCTGAATCAGGCTTCGTCAGAGAAACTGAAGACTTAAGTGAACTTACTGGGAACATTAAAAATAAAGTGTTGGATGTCCTCATCAGTGAATAAATGAGTTAAATATAAACTGTTTAGTTCACAGAGACATGAAATGATCAAGGAGACCTGTGGAAGGGATCACAGATTCTAGAGCTGCAACGAACGATTCTTTTCGGTTTAGTTGATTAATCGTTTGGTCTATAAAACATCAGACAACAGTCTCAGTTTCTCTCTCGTGTTTTGTTCTGATTAATCGTCTCGGTGTTTCAGCTCTAACTGATTGGTGGGTGCAGCGTCGGGTTCGTGTACTCACTCTTTGACCAGGTCGTTGCTCATGTCCAGGTAGCGGTTGCTGATCCACTGCACCTCGAACCAGTCCCTGAAGTTGTTGTTGCCGCAACAGCGGAACTCGATCTGCGACATGTCCAGCGTCCTCTTCATGAAGCAGCGTCCCGGCGTGTCTGTGTCCTTGTAGAACTTGATGCTGTTCTTCAGGCCCTCGGCCAGCGTCAGGTACACGGCGAACTGCATGAGGAAGCAGAGCAGCGCCGTCAGCAGCAGCAGCGCGTTGAAGCCGCAGCACAGCAGCAGGTATGGCTTCAGCATCGGCTTCCACTTGGCAAACTTCATGGGGTCCAGAGAGTCGTGGCACACCTTTCCTCCGAAGGCGTTGACCCCGCAGGCCAACAAGCCCACCAGGATCAGCAGGTTGGGCACTAAATGGCTCTCGTTGTTGTCCATCAGCTCGCTTCTCTTCCGCAGCTCGATCTTGAAGAAGATACCGAGGCTGAAGAGGAGGATCCCCACGATGACCGAGAGCCAGTAGATCATCCACAGACCCTGAGCCAGCTTCACCCGCTTCTGCAGGTTGAACTTCACCGGCATGAACGGCATTTTAACCTCTTGCTGTGGTCCAAACACTCGACTGAAATACACTAAACGTCAGGTAGCAATGAGAAAATATTTTCCTCTGGTGAGCACTTTGAGGATCCGTCAGACTTTCAGAGTTTTAATCCGTTCCAGAAAGAAGCAGCTGAATGCAACTCGGCCAGAACTCCTGGTTTCAGACCCATAATGCCGAGCTGCTGGTCAGGACAGTCCATACCGCTAGGGGAGCAGAGGGGTCTTCCATCAGATCACAACCAAATATTCACATAAAACCTGTCAGAAGGACAGTGGGCTCCTCCACGCTGATCCAGAAGAAGAAAGGTGTGAATGTGAGCGAGCTGCAACTCGTCATCCTAAACCTCCGATCGGTTCTGATCCCATTAGCAGCAGATCAGCTGCTCCTCTAATCCGCCGACTTACTGCTAATTGGTTTGATGTTAAGCAGCAGCAGCAGCAGCAGCTTCCTCCTCAGCTCAGAGTTCACTTCTGCTGACTGAAGCTCACCTGTCTCTCCTGTCTCACCTGTCTCACCGCCCTGCAGGTGTGCCTCGGAGACAGGAAGTAGAACAACCCACTCGGCAAACAAAAAAAACACAAACTTCTTGTAACGAGTCTGACGGACGCTGCACTGTTAAAGGGATAGTTCAGGTGTTTCTCAGTGTGGTTCTATGAGGTTCTGATCCATAGTCAGTGTATTACTACAGTAGATGGAGGTTAAAGGGACAGTTCAGGTGTTTCTCAGTGGGGTTCTATGAGGTTCTGATCCATAGTCAGTGTATTACTACAGTAGATGGAGGTTAAAGGGATAGTTCTGGTGTTTCTCAGTGTGGTTCTATGAGGTTCTGATCCATAGTCAGTGTATTACTACAGTAGATGGAGGTTAAAGGGATAGTTCAGGTGTTTCTCAGTGGGGTTCAATGAGGTTCTGATCCATAGTCAGTGTATTACTACAGTAGATGGAGGTTAAAGGGAGAGATCAGGTGTTTCTCAGTGGGGTTCTATGAGGTTCTGATCCATAGTCAGTGTATTACTACAGTAGATGGAGGTTAAAGGAATAGTTCAGGTGTTTCTCAGTGGGGTTCTATGAGGTTCTGATCCATAGTCAGTGTATTACTACAGTAGATGGAGGTTAAAGGGAGAGATCAGGTGTTTCTCAGTGGGGTTCTATGAGGTTCTGATCCATAGTCAGTGTATTACTACAGTAGATGGAGGTTAAAGGAATAGTTCAGGTGTTTCTCAGTGGGGTTCTATGAGGTTCTGATCCATAGTCAGTGTATTACTACAGTAGATGGAGGTTAAAGGGATAGTTCTGGTGTTTCTCAGTGTGGTTCTATGAGGTTCTGATCCATAGTCAGTGTATTACTACAGTAGATGGAGGTTAAAGGGATAGTTCAGGTGTTTCTCAGTGGGGTTCAATGAGGTTCTGATCCATAGTCAGTGTGTTACTACAGTAGATGGAGGTTAAAGGGATAGTTCAGGTGTTTCTCAGTGTGGTTCTATGAGGTTCTGATCCATAGTCAGTGTATTACTACAGTAGATGGAGGTTAAAGGGACAGTTCAGGTGTTTCTCAGTGGGGTTCTATGAGGTTCTGATCCATAGTCAGTGTATTACTACAGTAGATGGAGGTTAAAGGGATAGTTCTGGTGTTTCTCAGTGTGGTTCTATGAGGTTCTGATCCATAGTCAGTGTATTACTACAGTAGATGGAGGTTAAAGGGATAGTTCAGGTGTTTCTCAGTGGGGTTCAATGAGGTTCTGATCCATAGTCAGTGTATTACTACAGTAGATGGAGGTTAAAGGGATAGTTCAGGTGTTTCTCAGTGGGGTTCTATGAGGTTCTGATCCATAGTCAGTGTATTACTACAGTAGATGGAGGTTAAAGGAATAGTTCAGGTGTTTCTCAGTGGGGTTCTATGAGGTTCTGATCCATAGTCAGTGTATTACTACAGTAGATGGAGGTTAAAGGGAGAGATCAGGTGTTTCTCAGTGGGGTTCTATGAGGTTCTGATCCATAGTCAGTGTATTACTACAGTAGATGGAGGTTAAAGGAATAGTTCAGGTGTTTCTCAGTGGGGTTCTATGAGGTTCTGATCCATAGTCAGTGTATTACTACAGTAGATGGAGGTTAAAGGGATAGTTCTGGTGTTTCTCAGTGTGGTTCTATGAGGTTCTGATCCATAGTCAGTGTATTACTACAGTAGATGGAGGTTAAAGGGATAGTTCAGGTGTTTCTCAGTGGGGTTCTATGAGGTTCTGATCCATAGTCAGTGTATTACTACAGTAGATGGAGGTTAAAGGGATAGTTCAGGTGTTTCTCAGTGGGGTTCTATGAGGTTCTGATCCATAGTCAGTGTATTACTACAGTAGATGGAGGTTAAAGGGATAGTTCAGGTGTTTCTCAGTGTGGTTCTATGAGGTTCTGATCCATAGTCAGTGTATTACTACAGTAGATGGAGGTTAAAGGGATAGTTCAGGTGTTTCTCAGTGGGGTTCTATGAGGTTCTGATCCATAGTCAGTGTATTACTACAGTAGATGGAGTTAAAGGGATAGTTCAGGTGTTCTCAGTGTGGTTCTATGAGGTTCTGATCCATAGTCAGTGTATTACTACAGTAGATGGAGGTTAAAGGGATAGTTCAGGTGTTTCTCAGTGGGGTTCTATGAGGTTCTGATCCATAGTCAGTGTATTACTACAGTAGATGGAGGTTAAAGGGATAGTTCAGGTGTTTCTCAGTGGGGTTCAATGAGGTTCTGATCCATAGTCAGTGTATTACTACAGTAGATGGAGGTTAAAGGGATAGTTCAGGTGTTTCTCAGTGTGGTTCTATGAGGTTCTGATCCATAGTCAGTGTATTACTACAGTAGAAGGAGGTTAAAGGGATAGTTCAGGTGTGTTGCTGTGGCGGCGGTGTGTCCTGGCCGTGAGACTCTGAGAACTGATCAATCAAACAGAAACATGAACTCTTTCCAAAGTTTTTATTGGTTTTGTTATTCTTATACAATATTGTACATTTACTCATTTATACAAGAATTCACATATTAACAAGTCTGATGTGATAAATGGCGATGGCGGTGATGGCGGCGACATGCTGCGAACACAGTTGTTAATCTGAAAATCTTTTTATTCAAACGGCAAAAAAAAAATCAGCAGGATCTTTGAAACGAGAGTTTAAAGAAAATCTGATTTTTATTAGAAAATAATAAATAAATAAATAAATGAAGGAGGTTTCTGTGTTTCTGTTAACAATGTTTCTGTCACGTTTCAGCACAAACTCATAATAAAATAACTCATTTTAACAGGAAGTGACATCACAGCGCTCCAAAAGAAACACATGAACCACGAAGCCTCTTGAAAGGAGCAGTGTGTAACATCTAGAAGCCAACTGAAACCTCTCCGAGTGCCGAGCGTGGCCACAACTAAACGTAGAAACGCTAAAGTCTCTCTCTAGAGCCAGAGCTTGGTTTGTCCGTTCGGGGGAGTGACACGGTGCAGCGACACCGAGGAGAAACACGGAGGAGAAACATGGAGGAGAAACATGGAGGAGAAACACGGAGGAGAAACATGGAGGAGGAACATGGAGGAGGAACGTGGAGGAGAGACATGGAGGAGGAACGTGGAGGAGGAACATGGAGGAGGAACATGGAGGAGGAACATGGAGGAGCGACACGGAGGAGGAGAAACGTGGAGGAGGAACGTGGAGGAGGAACATGGAGGAGGAACGTGGAGGAGGAACATGGAGGAGGAACATGGAGGAGCGACACGGAGGAGGAGAAACGTGGAGGAGGAACGTGGAGGAGGAACGTGGAGGAGGAACGTGGAGGAGGAACGTGGAGGAGGAACATGGAGGAGGAACGTGGAGGAGGAACGTGGAGGAGGAACATGGAGGAGGAACGTGGAGGAGGAACATGGAGGAGGAACATGGAGGAGGAACGTGGAGGAGGAACATGGAGGAAGAGAAACATGGAGGAGGAGCAACATGGAGGAGCGACACGGTGCAGCGACACGGAGGAGGAGAAACATGGAGGAGCAACATGGAGGAGGAACGTGGAGGAGGAACATGGAGGAGGAACGTGGAGGAGAGACATGGAGGAGGAACATGGAGGAGCAACATGGAGGAGGAGCAACATGGAGAAACATGGCGTTGACTCCGTGAAGAGGACCCGCTCCGTGTAGATATGAAGGACTCATTGTAAGCTAGAAGAAACACAATGACTCTTATTATCAGCTGATTATACACTAACGAAAACACTGTTATTAATATTATATTATTATTATTATTATATTATATTCCATTTCTGCTGATACGTCCCTGAAATGTTACACACTGGTCCTTTAAATAAAATGACTAAAGAAAATAAGACGTAACTAAAACATCTGATCTGGAATCAGCCTCTCTCCTCATCAATACGTAGCTGATATGTGTTTGATATGTTGTAGAACTGATCAATACTCCAACTCTTTTGTTGATCGTTCATGATGCTTCAAATATTTCACCGATTTCTGCAGGAGCACTGAACTCTGGGAATCTGTTGCCATGGAAACTCAACTGAACACCAGGAGGTGGTTTCAGTTCAGCTGAGACGCCCGACGTCTGACGGACGAACGACGACGTTCCTGCAGCGTCATATGGTTAAATGATGCTAAGCTAACGTTTAGCTGTAACTCTGTAGTTTCCGTTACCTCTTATAAAACTACATTATCCTGCTTTTCTGTTTGTTTAAAGCTCGCTCATCGTTGGCTTCATCCACAGAGTAAAGTCAGTCAAAAAGAGAGTCGGACAATATGGGAGAAGCGTTTCAGAGATGGAGAGAAAGGGTTGCTAATAGTTTAGCCTTCTGCTAACAGCAGCCAACGGCTCACGGCTGCTGTTAGCAGAAGGCTAAATATGATCAACATTTACTCTCCATCTCTGAAATGTTTCTCTCATATTGTAGCTCTCTAGAGCCTCCGATCAGTTTGTCATCTCAAATGTTTGTGATATCTGGATTCTGGCACCAACAACACAGCAAGATGACATTTTAGATGTTTAACTTAAGCCCACTGCTAGTGTTAGTTAGCCTCCAGCTAACACCGTGACCTCATCATGACCTCATCATGACCTCATCATGGCCTCATCATGGCCTCATCATGGCGTCAGCACTAAAAGGGTCTCACAAATTAATAATTAATATTCAACCGTCTTTGTTTTGCTAACGTGCTAAGCTAGCTAACGTTATTAGCATCTTACGTTGGAGCTCATGAAGGAGTGTTTGTTGAACTGTAAAGGACGTCGGCTGTCGGACCACCGTTTTCATGCCGCTGAAAGCCCGACGCGCCTCCTGCGCCGTTACTTTTGCTAACGGAGGGGCTTAGCGAAGGTCTCTATTACACTCACTTTGTTTCTGTCTCTAAATACAACAATACCCATGAGCCTCAGCTGCTGATGCCATGGAGACAAAGCCAGAATGTGACCGTGAACTGCTGTATCAGGTTTCTACAGAAGGTAATCTTTAGTGAAATGCATCCTGGGAGTCGTAGTTGACTGAACCCAGGCTACTTTTCCCATCATGCAACACGATCTGAAACGAGGATTATAGATTAAAGATGATAAAGTGATTTGTGAGTGACAGCAGCAGGTGGGCGGGGCTTCACTTTGGTTCGCCGTTAATGAGTCAGAAAATCTTCCAAAACTAAAGTTCAAATGTGAAGAAAATTTTAATTAAAAAATCTAAAATAAACTAACTTGCTGTCTGTGTGAGCAGGAACGGAGAGCGTGGAGTGAAACATGGACAAAGTCAAAGGTCAGCAGCCTCCATGATACAGAAACCAAAACCAAAAGTCCTGAAAAAATCCCTGAAAGCTGATCTGAGCTCAGCGCTGGGCTGCAGGAAGCTGATTGGTTGATATTAAAAAGGCCGGGGCAAACACAGAGATCCAATCGTTGGCGGCGGGCGGAGCCAAACATCACAGGTGCTGCCAGTCAATGGCTACCAGCGTCTGATTGGCCTCTTGAGCGTGACCGATGACCTCAGCGACGCCGTGCTGACGCCACAGACGCTCAATCTTCCTGTAACGCTCAGCACACAGGTGAAGGGGGTTCCCCCGCCTACAAGAACAAATAAATAAATAAATACACAAATAAACACACAGGTGAAGGGGGTTCCCCCGCCTACAAGGACAAATAATATAAATAAATAAATAAATAAATAAACACACAGGTGAAGGGGGTTCCCCCGCCTACAAGAACAAATAAAATAAATAAATAAATACACAAATAAACACACAGGTGAAGGGGGTTCCCCCGCCTACAAGGACAAATAATATAAATAAATAAATAAATAAATAAACACACAGGTGAAGGGGGTTCCCCCGCCTACAAGAACAAATAAAATAAATAAATAAATAAATAAACACACAGGTGAAGGGGGTTCCCCCGCCTACAAGAACAAATAAATAAATAAATAAATAAACACACAGGTGGAGGGGGTTCCCCCGCCTACAGGAGCACAAACAAACAAACAAACAGAGACAGGTGAAGACCTACTTGAGTCCCTGGTCGGTTTCTCCGTAGTCGTCCAGGTACGGCGGAGGGTAGAAACAACCTTTTGTTTTACCGGCTACAAACAACACCTGGCTTTCTCTGACCCTAATCTAACAGTTGTTAATCTGAAAACCCGGCAAAAAAAAAATCAGCAGGATCTTTGAAACGAGAGTTTAAAGAAAATCTGATTTTTATTAGAAAATAATAAATAAATAAATAAATGAAGGAGGTTTCTGTGTTTCTGTTAACAATGTTTCTGTCACGTTTCAGCACAAACTCATAATAAAATAACTCATTTTAACAGGAAGTGACATCACAGCGCTCCAAAAGAAACACATGAACCACGAAGCCTCTTGAAAGGAGCAGTGTGTAACATCTAGAAGCCAACTGAAACCTCTCCGAGTGCCGAGCGTGGCCACAACTAAACGTAGAAACGCTAAAGTCTCTCTCTAGAGCCAGAGCTTGGTTTGTCCTTTCGGGGGAGTGACACGGTGCAGCGACACGGAGGAGAAACATGGAGGAGAAACACGGAGGAGAAACATGGAGGAGGAACATGGAGGAGGAACATTGAGGAGGAACATGGACGAGGAACATTGAGGAGGAACATGGAGGAGGAACATGGAGGAGGAACATGGAGGAGGAACATGGAGGAGGAACGTGGAGGAGAGACATGGAGGAGGAACATGGAGGAGGAACATGGAGGAGGAACATTGAGGAGGAACATGGAGGAGGAACGTGGAGGAGAGACATGGAGGAGGAACATGGAGGAGGAACATGGAGGAGGAACGTGGAGGAGAGACATGGAGGAGGAACATGGAGGAGGAACATGGAGGAGGAACGTGGAGGAGGAACATGGAGGAGGAACATGGAGGAGGAACGTGGAGGAGAGACATGGAGGAGGAACATGGAGGAGGAACATGGAGGAGGAACGTGGAGGAGAGACATGGAGGAGGAACATGGAGGAGGAACATGGAGGAGGAACGTGGAGGAGAGACATGGAGGAGGAACATGGAGGAGGAACATGGAGGAGGAACGTGGAGGAGGAACGTGGAGGAGAGACATGGAGGAGGAACATGGAGGAGGAACATGGAGGAGGAACATTGAGGAGGAACATGGACGAGGAACATTGAGGAGGAACATGGAGGAGGAACATGGAGGAGGAACATGGAGGAGGAACATGGAGGAGGAACGTGGAGGAGAGACATGGAGGAGGAACATGGAGGAGGAACATGGAGGAGGAACATGGAGGAGGAACGAGGAGGAGAGACATGGAGGAGGAACGTGGAGGAGGAACATGGAGGAGAGACATGGAGGAGGAACATGGAGGAGCAACATGGAGGAGGAACGTGGGGGAGGAACATGGAGGAGGAACGTGGAGGAGGAGCGTGGAGGAGGAGCAACATGGAGAAACATGGCGTTGACTCCGTGAAGAGGACCCGCTCCGTGTAGATATGAAGGACTCATTGTAAGCTAGAAGAAACACAATGACTCTTATTATCAGCTGATTATACACTAACGAAAACACTGTTATTAATATTATATTATTATTATTATTATATTATATTCCATTTCTGCTGATACATCCCTGAAATGTTACACACTGGTCCTTTAAATAAAATGACTAAATAAAATAAGACGTAACTAAAACATCTGATCTGGAATCAGCCTCTCCTCATCAATACGTAGCTGATATGTGTTTGATATGTTGTAGAACTGATCAATACTCCAACTCTTTTGTTGATCGTTCATGATGCTTCAAATATTTCACCGATTTCTGCAGGAGCACTGAACTCTGGGAATCTGTTGCCATGGAAACTGAACTGAACACCAGGAGGTGGTTTCAGTTCAGCTGAGACGCCCGACGTCTGACGGACGAACGACGACGTTCCTGCAGCGTCATATGGTTAAATGATGCTAAGCTAACGTTTAGCTGTAACTCTGTAGTTTCCGTTACCTCTTATAAAACTACATTATCCTGCTTTTCTGTTTGTTTAAAGCTCGCTCATCGTTGGCTTCATCCACAGAGTAAAGTCAGTCAAAAAGAGAGTCGGACAATATGGGAGAAGCGTTTCAGAGACGGAGAGAAAGGGTTGCTAATAGTTTAGCCTTCTGCTAACAGCAGCCAACGGCTCACGGCTGCTGTTAGCAGAAGGCTAAATATGATCAACATTTACTCTCCATCTCTGAAATGTTTCTCTCATATTGTAGCTCTCTAGAGCCTCCGATCAGTTTGTCATCTCAAATGTTTGTGATATCTGGATTCTGGCACCAACAACACAGCAAGATGACATTTTAGATGTTTAACTTTAGCCCACTGCTAGTGTTAGTTAGCCTCCAGTCTTTCCTTTGGTTAGCCTCCAGCTAACACCGTGACCTCATCATGACCTCATCATGACCTCATCATGGCCTCATCATGACCTCATCATGGCCTCATCATGGCGTCATCATGACCTCATCATGGCCTCATCATGACCTCATCATGGCCTCATCATGGCGTCAGCACTAAAAGGGTCTCACAAATTAATAATTAATATTCAACCGTCTTTGTTTTGCTAACGTGCTAAGCTAGCTAACGTTATTAGCATCTTACGTTGGAGCTCATGAAGGAGTGTTTGTTGAACTGTAAAGGACGTCGGCTGTCGGACCACCGTTTTCATGCCGCTGAAAGCCCGACGCGCCTCCTGCGCCGTTACTTTTGCTAACGGAGGGGCTTAGCGAAGGTCTCTATTACACTCACTTTGTTTCTGTCTCTAAATACAACAATACCCATGAGCCTCAGCTGCTGATGCCATGGAGACAAAGCCAGAATGTGACCGTGAACTGCTGTATCAGGTTTCTACAGAAGGTAATCTTTAGTGAAATGCATCCTGGGAGTCGTAGTTGACTGAACCCAGGCTACTTTTCCCATCATGCAACACGATCTGAAACGAGGATTATAGATTAAAGATGATAAAGTGATTTGTGAGTGACAGCAGCAGGTGGGCGGGGCTTCACTTTGGTTCGCCGTTAATGAGTCAGAAAATCTTCCAAAACTAAAGTTCAAATGTGAAGAAAATTTTAATTAAAAAATCTAAAATAAACTAACTTGCTGTCTGTGTGAGCAGGAACGGAGAGCGTGGAGTGAAACATGGACAAAGTCAAAGGTCAGCAGCCTCCATGATACAGAAACCAAAACCAAAAGTCCTGAAAAAATCCCTGAAAGCTGATCTGAGCTCAGCGCTGGGCTGCAGGAAGCTGATTGGTTGATATTAAAAAGGCCGGGGCAAACACAGAGATCCAATCGTTGGCGGCGGGCGGAGCCAAACATCACAGGTGCTGCCAGTCAATGGCTACCAGCGTCTGATTGGCCTCTTGAGCGTGACCGATGACCTCAGCGACGCCGTGCTGACGCCACAGACGCTCAATCTTCCTGTAACGCTCAGCACACAGGTGAAGGGGGTTCCCCCGCCTACAAGAACAAATAAATAAATAAATACACAAATAAACACACAGGTGAAGGGGGTTCCCCCGCCTACAAGAACAAATAAAATATATAAATACACAAATAAACACACAGGTGAAGGGGGTTCCCCCGCCTACAAGGACAAATAATATAAATACACAAATAAATGTACACACAGGTGAAGGGGATTCCCCCGCCTACAAGAACAAATAAATAAATAAATACATAAATAAACACACAGGGGAAGGGGGTTCCCCCGCCTACAAGAACAAATAAAATAAATACATAAATAAATATACACACAGGTGAAGGGGATTCCCCCGCCTACAAGGACAAATAAAATAAATAAATAAATAAATAAATAAATAAACAAACACACAGGTGAAGGGGTTCCCCCGCCTACAAGAACAAATAAATAAATAAATAAACAAACACACAGGTGGAGGGGGTTCCCCCGCCTACAGGAGCACAAACAAACAAACAAACGGAGACAGGTGAAGACCTACTTGAGTCCCTGGTCGGTTTCTCCGTAGTCGTCCAGGTACGGCGGAGGGTAGAAACAACCTTTTGTTTTACCGGCTACAAACAACACCTGGCTTTCTCTGACCCTGCACACACACACACACACCACAGGTGAAAGGTCAGTCACAGTGACATCCATATTAGCAGCAGCAGTACTAGAGGACAGGTGTGTTACCTGAGGAAGAGGCCGAGGCCGGCTCCACAGGTGAAGGTGTGGGCGGTGCAGGCTCCTACGTCCTCTCCGTCCACCTCCGTCTGACAGCAGTAACTCTGAGAACACAACATGGAGCCACAGACCAGACACAGAGTGGGAGCTCGAGACTTATCACCTCCGGACCGCGGACACCTGCGCAGGTAACACAGGTAACACAGGTGAGATACAGGTAGATATATACACACAGGTAACACAGGTGAGATACAGGTAGATATATACACACAGGTAACACAGGTGAGATACAGGTAGATATATACACACAGGTAACACAGGTGAGATACAGGTAGATATATACACACAGGTAACACAGGTGAGATACAGGTAGATATATACACACAGGTAACACAGGTGAGATACAGGTAGATATATACACACAGGTAACACAGGTGAGATACAGGTAGATATATACACACAGGTAACACAGGTGAGATACAGGTAGATATATACACACAGGTAACACAGGTGAGATACAGGTAGATATATACACACAGGTAACACAGGTGAGATACAGGTAGATATATACACACAGGTAACACAGGTGAGATACTTATAGGTGAGATATAGATTAGAGAGAGGGTGAGGAGCTCAGTCTTGTGTACTGTGTGTACTGTGTGTACTGTGTGTACTGTGTGTACTGTGTGTACTGTGTGTACTGTGTGTACTGTGTGTACTGACGTGAAGCTGGACGCCTGGTTGATCAGGACGCTGTAATCTTCTGGCAGTTCGATCAGTCGGTTCGACTCTCTGGGGAACCTGACGATGACTCCGCCCCCCTGCAGGGTCCGTCTCACACCTGGATGACAACACCACCTGTACCCCACACACACACACACACACACACACACACACACACACACACACACACACACACACACACACACACACACACACACACACACACACACACACACACACACACCATCATCATTAAATCTGTTCAGGAGGAGGTTGAACGTCTGTGTGTTTTTAATCTAACGTTAGCTCAGTAGAAACAAAAGAGAGAAAGAAAGCCTACAAATCTGGTGCATTAAAACCCAAGAGAGTCAGAAAAGCCTCCTGAGCTCCGCTTACATCTGACTTCTTCTACCTGTTGGGATTATTTAGTTCAGTATTGTGGAAAACACAACAGACTAATGTTACACTATACAGCAGGCTGAGCAGTGTGTTACCTGTGTATGAGTGTGTCCAGCAGTGTGTGTGTGTGTGTGTGTGTGTGTGTGTGTGTGTGTGTGTTACCTGTGTATGAGTGTGTCCAGCAGTGTGTGTGTGTGTGTGTGTGTGTGTGTGTGTGTGTGTGTGTGTGTGTGTTACCTGTGTATGAGTGTGTCCAGCAGTGTGTGTGTGTGTGTGTGTGTGTGTGTGTGTGTGTGTGTGTGTGTGTGTGTGTGTGTTACCTGTGTATGAGTGTGTCCAGCAGTGTGTGTGTGTGTGTGTGTGTGTGTGTGTGTGTGTGTTACCTGTGTATGAGTGTGTCCAGCAGTGTGTGTGTGTGTGTGTGTGTGTGTGTGTGTGTGTGTGTGTGTTACCTGTGTATGAGTGTGTCCAGCAGTGTGTGTTGATGGTGGAGCTGCAGCAGGTTGGATGGCAGACTGAGGAAGCTGCACAGAGAATCCCACTGAGCAGGACCTGCTAATACAACACACACACATGATGAACAGCGTTTCATAGAGACTGAACCGTCTGTTGTGTGTAACGTTAGTCATCTCAGATCTGTGTGTGTGTGTGTGTGTGTGTGTGTGTGTGTGTGTGTGTGTGTGTGTGTGTGTGTGTGTGTGTGTGTGTGTGTTGTTACCCAGCAGGTCAGCAGGCGGCGCTGTAGAGTTCAGGTAGTGGAAGAAGAGGGCAGCGGCTCGGAGGAACGGCAGGACGCCGGCTTTCACACAACGAAACAGCTGCCAGCCAGAGGTGACTTCAGGTAACACACTGACACACACACACACACACACACACACACACACACACACACACACACACAGAGACACACACACACACACACACACACAGATTAATGGACAATGAATAAATAAGGGATAATGTACAGCTAGCGGTCATTGTTGTGAAAGAATCCCCGAACCTGGATTCTTTCACAACAATGACCTGCTAGCTGTACATTATCCTGCTTATTACACGGCTACTGAAGAAATCAATATTTTGACACAAAACGGTCCTCCAGAGTCCGACATCAGAGCTGCGCCCATAGCAACGGTCTGTTATACATAGCAACGGTCTGTTATACATGGCAACGGTCTGTTATTGATTGACCAATCAAAAGAATAAAGAGTATTATTGAATACTTTATATTTATTTATTATCACTTTTCTTTCCTCACTCAATATACTGTATATAAATATATAAAGAAAAGAATATAACATATAACATATTCATTATTATAATATATATTCATTTATTTACTGACCATTTTTCTATTTATTTATTCTTATATATAGTTTATCTATTTGTAATCTGTGTATCGGTGTTGTAAAAGCTGAGCTGTCATTGGCTGACAGTGGAGGTCAGGTGGGCGTAATGGATGAATGGGTTACGCATCATTACGCCTTTTTGCACTGATGTGGTGTGTGACTATTTCAGCCTTCTTTCAGCTGCGTCCTGTTTCCGGCGGTGTGAAACGGGTAAAAGTAAAAAAATAAATATAAAAACATAATTCAAAGCGGTAAACACCCACAGCATCCAGCCAGCTGTCCTTCCTGCATCTGTCAATTTAAACTGTGTAGTTTTTAGTCTGATTATGAAGGTAACTTCTTCATATTTGTGAAATATTATCATACGATCTGCTCACTGAGCTCTGATTGGTCAGTAGGAGGTGTCAGGTGCTCAGCATCAGTTACCATGGCGATCTACCCCGGTAAGAAGTGATCCACCTTCATAGGACTGAAAACCCTGAAGTTACCTCGCTGACCATAAATCCTGCTTCGTAGTACAGAGACCTGGTGTGTGTGTGTGTGTGTGTGTGTGTGTGTGTGTGTGTGTGTGTGTGTGTGTGTGTGTGTGTGTGTGCTCACCTGCCCAGGTGTTTCCTCAGTGTGTTGTAGAGCTGACAGGTGAGCTCCTCCTCCTCTGATCCCCCACTGTCCTGATCCATACACACCTCCTCTACACACAGACGGGTGAGACAGACAGACAGGTGAGAGAGAGACAGACGGGTGAGACAGACAGACAGGTGAGAGAGAGACAGACAGGTGAGACAGACAGACAGGTGAGAGAGAGACAGACAGGTGAGACAGACAGACAGGTCTCTGTAACAGGAAGCAGGATTTGGGGTCAGCAAGGTAACTTCAGGGTTTTCAGTCCTACGACGGTACATCACCATGGTAACTGATGCTGAACACCTGACCTGCTCTGGAGCAGGTGTCTTGATGACCAGCGTCGTAGGAGCGCTTACTGTGATGGCGGTTAGCGTGATGGCGGTTAGCTCGTGGCAGTTAGCGTGATGGTGCTGAGCGTGTTGGCAGTTAGCGTGATGGTGCTGAGCGTGATGGCAGTTAGCATGATGGTGCTGAGCGTGATGGCAGTTAGCGTGATGGCAGTTAGCGTGATGGCAGTTAGCGTGATGGTGCTGAGCGTGTTGGCAGTTAGCGTGATGGCGCTGAGCGTGATGGCAGTTAGCGTGATGGTGCTGAGCGTGTTGGCAGTTAGCGTGATGGCGCTGAGCGTGATGGCAGTTAGCGTGATGGTGCTGAGCGTGATGGCAGTTAGCGTGATGGCAGTTAGCGTGATGGTGCTGAGCGTGATGGCAGTTAGCGTGATGGCAGTTAGCGTGATGGTGCTGAGCGTGATGGCAGTTAGCGTGATGGTGCTGAGCGTGATGGCAGTTAGCGTGTTGGCAGTTAGCGTGATGGTGCTGAGCGTGATGGCAGTTAGCGTGATGGTGCTGAGCGTGATGGCAGTTAGCGTGATGGCAGTTAGCGTGATGGCAGTTAGCGTGATGGCGCTGAGCGTGATGGCAGTTAGCGTGATGGTGCTGAGCGTGTTGGCAGTTAGCGTTATGGCAGTTAGCGTGATGGTGCTGAGCGTGATGGCAGTTAGCGTGATGGCAGTTAGCGTGATGGCAGATGGCTTAGCGTGGCCTGGTGATGAGCTTAGTAGCGTGATGGCAGTTAGCGTGATGGTCTGACGTTGCATAGCGTGATGGGCAGCCTTAGCGTGATGGTGCTGAGCGTGTTGGCAGTTAGCGTTATGGCAGTTAGCGTGATGGTGCTGGAGCTTGATGGCAGTTAGCGTGATGGTGCTGAGCGTGTTGGCAGTTAGCGTTATGGCAGTTAGCGTGATGGTGCTGAGCGTGATGGCAGTTAGCGTGAAGGTGCTGAGCGTGTTGGCAGTTAGCGTGATGGCAGTTAGCGTGATGGTGCTGAGCGTGATGGCAGTTAGCGTGATGGTGCTGAGCGTGTTGGCAGTTAGCGTGATGGCAGTTAGCGTGATGGTGCTGAGCGTGATGGCAGTTAGCGTGATGGTGCTGAGCGTGTTGGCAGTTAGCGTGATGGCAGTTAGCGTGATGGGTGCTGAGCGTGATGGCAGTTAGCGTGATGGTGCTGAGCGTGATGGCAGTTAGCGTGATGGCAGTTAGCGTGATGGTGCTGAGCGTGATGGCAGTTAGCGTGAAGGTGCTGAGCGTGTTGGCAGTTAGCGTGATGGCAGTTAGCGTGATGGTGCTGAGCGTGATGGCAGTTAGCGTGATGGTGCTGAGCGTGATGGCAGTTAGCGTGATGGCAGTTACCGTGATGGCAGTTAGCGTGATGGCGCTGAGCGTGATGGCAGTTAGCGTGATGGTGCTGAGCGTGTTGGCAGTTAGCGTTATGGCAGTTAGCGTGATGGTGCTGAGCGTGATGGCAGTTAGCGTGATGGCAGTTAGCGTGATGGCAGTTAGCGTGATGGCAGTTAGCGTGATGGCAGTTAGCGTGATGGCAGTTAGCGTGATGGCGCTGAGCGTGTTGGCAGTTAGCGTGATGGAAGTTAGCGTGATGGCAGTTAGCGTGATGGCGCTGAGCGTGTTGGCAGTTAGCGTGATGGAAGTTAGCGTGATGGCAGTTAGCGTGATGGTGCTGAGCGTGTTGGCAGTTAGCGTGATGGTGCTGAGCGTGTTGGCAGTTAGCGTTATGGCAGTTAGCGTGATGGTGCTGAGCGTGATGGCAGTTAGCGTGATGGTGCTGAGCGTGTTGGCAGTTAGCGTTATGGCAGTTAGCGTGATGGTGCTGAGCGTGATGGCAGTTAGCGTGAAGGTGCTGAGCGTGTTGGCAGTTAGCGTGATGGCAGTTAGCGTGATGGTGCTGAGCGTGATGGCAGTTAGCGTGATGGTGCTGAGCGTGATGGCAGTTAGCGTGATGGCAGTTAGCGTGATGGTGCTGAGCGTGTTGGCAGTTAGCGTGATGGTGCTGAGCGTGATGGCAGTTAGCGCGATGGTGCTGAGCGTGATGGCAGTTAGCGTGATGGTGCTGAGCGTGATGGCAGTTAGCGTGATGGCAGTTAGCGTGATGGTGCTGAGCGTGTTGGCAGTTAGCGTGATGGTGCTGAGCGTGTTGGCAGTTAGCGTGATGGTGCTGAGCGTGATGGCAGTTAGCGTGATGGTGCTGAGCGTGTTGGCAGTTAGCGTGATGGTGCTGAGCGTGTTGGCAGTTAGCGTGATGGTGCTGAGCGTGTTGGCAGTTAGCGTGATGGTGCTGAGCGTGTTGGCAGTTAGCGTGATGGTGCTGAGCGTGTTGGCAGTTAGCGTGATGGTGCTGAGCGTGTTGGCAGTTAGCGTGATGGTGCTGAGCGTGTTGGCAGTTAGCGTGATGGTGCTGAGCGTGTTGGCAGTTAGCGTGATGGTGCTGAGCGTGTTGGCAGTTAGCGTGATGGTGCTGAGCGTGTTGGCAGTTAGCGTGATGGTGCTGAGCGTGTTGGCAGTTAGCGTGATGGTGCTGAGCGTGTTGGCAGTTAGCGTGATTGTGGTAACTTCGGCTCTTAAATAATACTCGAACACTTATTTGTTCTCAGTGACTTTTTATCGAAGCTTGCAAAATAGCCGTAAGCATATACAGAAGGTTACTGCGCAACCGTAGAGGAGACTTCCGGTTGTATTTAAAGCCCAAGGTAAACTTCCTCTTAACAGCATCCCTTTATTAACAGCTCCCCCTAGTGGGTGCATGGCTATATTTATATGAGCATACAACACTTCTCCCCCTTTAAATTCCAACATTCCCATTTATAAATTAACTTAGAATATTAATAACAATAAACAATAACAGTGGCAACTTTAACCTGCATACACCTATTCATACCAGTAATATAGTATAGTATCTTAGCCACAATTTACCAATACAAATACTTCAAAAACATGGCAGGTGAAACATGCAGTCTAACAACAACTGTCCCATCAAACATTCAGTCTATCTGGAGGTTTGCGAGCGCGCTGTGATCTACGTAATACCCCAGGTGACCCAGTAGGCACCACTGGTGAGGGTGTTTTGGGTGGCTCTGGTTCTGGAGGTATGAGAGGGATCTGTGTGTCAGTGTGAGGAGGTCCATCCCTTTCTGGGGACACCGGTACCACTCCCTGTGAGTCTCTGTCTGTCATAGTCACTGGTGGACATGCTTCCACAGTAGACTGTCTCACCGTTGGACACTCTATGGCAACGTCCGTCTCTAAGTCTGTATCATGCCGCAGGCGCACGTGGTCCTGATGCCTGCGGAAAACACGGCCATCAGACAGCTTGACAACATAGGAGACTGGGCCACTCTGCCTAAGAATAACTCCAGGTAGCCACTTCTGCTTGTTGGTACTGCTGAAATTTCTCACATAGACATTGTCAGCAGGTTTTAACTGTCTCTCTCGTGCATGTTGATCATGTCTCTCCTTCTGCTTTTCCTGCTTCCTCTCCACTTTTGCCTTCATGTCCGGACGCAGTAGATCCAGTCTTGACTTGGGCCTACGCCCCATCAGCATCTCTGCTGGAGTGCGTGTAGTCGTAGTCTGTGGTGTGAGGCGGTATTTAAACAGGAAACGTGAAAGCCTAGTGCTAAGAGAGTCCCCTGTCATCCGCTTCAAACCTTCCTTTACTGTCTGAACAGCCCGCTCTGCCAAACCATTTGAGGCTGGGTGGAAAGGAGCCGTCCGAATGTGATGAATGCCATTCTGTTGCATGAACTCACTGAACAGCTCACTGGTGAACGTCGGGCCATTATCAGTGACCAGAGAATCAGGCAACCCATGGATTGCAAACACTTGCCTGAGTTTGTCTATAGTGGCGTGTGCTGTGATGGTCCCCATGATATGGGATTCTATCCATTTTGAGTGCGCATCCACCATTACCAGAAACATCTGCCCCATAAAGGGACCAGCAAAGTCCAAATGTAGCCTAGACCAGGGGCGGTCGGGCCACTCCCATGGGTGCAAAAAGGCTGGTGGTGGCATGTTCTGGTTAGTCTGACACTGCGTGCATGATTTTACCTTGTCCTCCAGATCCTGGTCCATATTTGGCCACCAGACGTAGGATCTAGCAAGGCTTTTCATACGAGACACCCCTGGATGAGTCTCATGTATTTCCTCCACAATCTGTGCACGACCAGGGGGAGGTATGATGACCCTCGAACCCCAGAAGATGCAGCCATCCTGCAGGCTCAGTTCTGTTTTGCGTTTAGCATAAGGCCTCAGTTCCTCTCCTTCTCCGACACTGGGCCAACCTTGTAACAGGAACAACTTAACTCGGGACAGGACTGGGTCCCCCTCTGTCCACTGCTTGACCTGAGTTGCCTTAACAGGTGTCTCTGACAGCCTCTCCAATGAAAACACAGTCTCTGGAGGCACATACGTGGTGGCAGGTGTCTCAGGTAAAGGTAGCCGACTCAACGCGTCGGCGTTTGCATTATCCTTACCCGCTCTGTACACTATAGAATACTGGTAGGCTGACAGTGTGAGAGCCCAACGCTGTATCCTGGCTGAGGCTAACGGTGGGATGCCTCTGGTCTCACTGAACAGGCTCATCAGTGGTTTATGGTCCGTAATAATTGTGAATGTCCGACCATAGAGGTACTGATGAAAGCGTTTCACAGCAAAAACAATAGCCAGACCTTCTTTGTCTAACTGTGAGTAACCCTTCTCCGCTGCCGTCAGGGTACGCGAAGCAAAACCAATAGGCTTCTCTGAACCGTCCTCCATTACATGTGAGAGAACCACCCCGACTCCATAGGGCGAGGCGTCACATGAAATGGTGATCTCCTTGTCTGGGTCATAGTGAACCAGCAGCTTCGCCGAATGGAGGAGTTCTTTCACTTCCTCAAAAGCTCCCCTCTGCTCCTCATTCCACTGCCACTTAGTGTCACTGTGAAGCAGCTTGTACAGCGGGGCCAGCACCTTCGAGAGGTCAGGTAGAAACTTGCCGTAATAATTCACCATGCCCAGAAATGATCTGAGCTGCTGGACACTCTTGGGGCTTGGGGCCTCCTTGATAGCCCTCACCTTATCTTCCAGTGGGAAGAGCCCCTCAGCAGTGATCTTGTGCCCCAGGTAGGTCACACTCGTAGCCAGGAACACACATTTGCCTCGTTTCAGTCGCAGCCCTGCACCTGAGAGCTTCTTCAGCACCTGTTCCAAGGTTGCCAGATGCTCTGCCTCTGTGGCCCCTGTGACCAGAATATCATCCAGATACACTGCAACGTGCGGAATCCCCTGCAACAAAGTGTCCATTGTCCTTTGGAAAATGGCGGGGCTGGACGCCACTCCAAACACCAGCCGATTGTATTTGAATAAGCCTTTATGAGTGTTGATTGTGACATACTCTTTTGAATCCTCGTCGAGTAGCAGCTGTTGATAAGCGTGGCTCATGTCCAGCTTTGTGAAAAGCTTCCCCCCTGACAGGGTTGCAAACAGGTCATCCACCCGTGGCAGTGGATACTCCTCCAGCTTGGAGACCTGATTCACCGTAAGCTTATAGTCCCCACATATCCTTGCCGTTTTGTCTTCCTTTAAAACTGGAACAATGGGAGCCGCCCACCTTGAGAACTGGACCGGCTCAATGATACCCTGCCTCTGTAGGCGTTCCAGCTCCTCCTCAACTTTGCCTTTCATCGCATAGGGTACTGACCTGGGCTTGAAAAACCGTGGGGCGGCCTCAGGATCGACATGTAGTTTCACTGTGACGCCCTTGAGAGTGCCCAGCTCGTCCCTGAAAACATCACTGTACTGCTGCAGGATGTCCTCTATCGTGGAAGTCGTGTGGGCATATTTAATGTCCTGCCAGTTGAGTCGAATTTTACGAAGCCAATCACGGCCCAAAAGACTGGGTCCACTGCCCTTGGCTATCACCAGCCTGGCTCTTGCCGTCTGACCCTCAGCCGAAATGTCCACATAAAGCACCCCTAAATGAGGTATGGGCTGTCCCGTATAGGTCCTGAGTTTGAGCTTTGATGGGCTGAGAGGAGGTGGGTGCGACCCCCACGTCTTCCTGTAGGTCTCCTCACTGATGACCGAAGCAGTAGCCCCTGAATCAATCTCAAACTTAATGTCCTGCCCTCTGACAGTAACTGTGGCATAATAGGGCTCCGGTGGTTCCTCATCCTCAACGGTATCCACTGCAAACATGTTGAAAGCACACACTGCCTCTTCATCGGTTTCGTTACCTTCTCCTAGGTGGTGTGTGGCTGCCCGAGCCTGCTGAGTTTTTCCATGCCAAGGCTTGCCCCTACCCGTTGAACTCCTGCACATTTTAACTAAATGTCCCTTTTTGCTACAAGCATGGCAGACAGTGTCTTTGAATTTGCAGTCATTTGCATAATGTGCCCCTCCACACCGAAAACATTCCACCCTCTTAGCTTGTTGACTTGTCTCTTTACCAGTCTCTCTCCTGACTTGATGCACTGTGGTTGCCTGCTGCGCCCCATTTCCCCTCTGAAGATCTTTGGCATTATTAGCAGCCATTTCCATACCTTGGGAAATCTCTAGGGCTTTCTTGAAAGTCAATGGCGGGGTTTCCCCCCAGCAGGCGGCGCTGTATGGCGTCAATATTAATGCCGCATACCAGTCTGTCACGGAGCATGTCATCCAACACTGCTCCGAAATCACAATGCTCCGACAGCTGCCGGAGATCGGCTACAAAGTTTGCAACAGTCTGACCTGGCCTCCTGAAAAGGCTGTGAAATTTAAACCGCTGGACTATCACAGACGGTTTTGGATTGTGGTGGTTCCCCACGAGCTTGACCAGTTCATCATATGGAATGTCCCCCGGTTTCCGTGGTGTGGCTAAGTTCCTTATCAGCCTGTAAGCCCTCGCTCCACACACACTCAGGAGAATAGAGCGCTTCTTGGCCTCCTCGGTAATTCCATTAGCAAGGAAAAAGTGTCCCAACCTTTCCTCATACTCTGTCCAGTCCTCGTGTCCCTCCACAAATTCGCCGATAGTTCCAAACGTGGCCATCTGAGCGCGAGGCTCCCCGTCCCCGCACAGCTCCTCTGCCGCTTCCCCGTCGTCTCCGCTCGGCTCCTCCTCGGCCTCCGCTCGGCTGCTCATCCGAGACCGCCTAGCTAGCTGGCACACTGTAGCCTAGCTCAAGCTAATAACAAAACAAACGGGACGAACTAAGTTTATCCTCGTCGCCAAAAATATGTGGTAACTTCGGCTCTTAAATAATACTCGAACACTTATTTGTTCTCAGTGACTTTTTATCGAAGCTTGCAAAATAGCCGTAAGCATATACAGAAGGTTACTGCGCAACCGTAGAGGAGACTTCCGGTTGTATTTAAAGCCCCAGGTAAACTTCCTCTTAACAGCATCCCTTTATTAACAGCTCCCCCTAGTGGGTGCATGGCTATATTTATATGAGCATACAACAGTGATGGTGCTGAGCGTGTTGGCAGTTAGCGTGATGGTGCTGAGCGTGTTGGCAGTTAGCGTGATGGCAGTTAGCGTGATGGTGGTTGTTAGGGTCAGTGAACCCTGGGGATGTACAGGACTCTGCAGTGTGTATTAACGTGTGTGTGTGTGTGTGTGTGTGTGTGTGTGTGTGTGTGTGTGTGTGTGTGTGTGTGTGTGTGTGACAGTCACCTGTGGTGGAGGTGAGTAGGATCTGAACCAGGTGAGCCACAGTGACCAGGTGAAGCAGGTGGAGGTGAGCTGAGTCCACCACTCTCCGTCCTGATTGGTCCAGACTGTGAACTGAGCTGTATGACATCACACTGTACACCTGCAGAGAGAGACACAGGTAACTGGATCTATACTGGATTTACAGGATCTATACTGGTTTTATACTGGTTTTACTGGATCTATACTGATTTTACTGAATCTATACTGGTTTTACTGGAACAATACTGGTTTTACTGGATCTATACTGGTTTTACTGAATCTATACTGGTTTTACTGGAACAATACTGGTTTTACTGGATCTATACTGGTTTTACTGGACCAATACTGGTTTTACTGGATCTATACTGGTTTTACTGGACCAATACTGGTTTTACAGGATCTATACTGGTTTTACTGGACCAATACTGGTTTTACTGGATCTATACTGGTTTTACTGGATATATACTGGATTTATACTGGTTTTACTGGACCAATACTGGTTTTACTGGATCTATACTGGTTTTACTGGATATATACTGAATTTATACTGGTTTTACTGGACCAATACTGTCTTTACTGGATCTATACTGGTTTTACTGGACCAATACTGGTTTTACTGGATCTATACTGGTTTAACTGGATATATACTCGATTTATACTGGTTTTACTGGACCAATACTGGTTTTACAGGATCTATACTGGTTTTACTGGACCAATACTGGTTTTACAGGATCTATACTGGTTTTACTGGACCAATACTGGTTTTACTGGATCTATACTGGTTTTACTGGATATATACTGGATTTATACTGGTTTTACTGGACCAATACTGGTTTTACTGGATCTATACTGGTTTTACTGGATATATACTGGATTTATACTGGTTTTACTGGATCTATACTGGATTTACTGAATCTATACTGGTTTTACTGGACCTATACTGGTTTTACTGGATCTATACTGGTTTTAATGGATCTATAATGATTTCACTGGATCTATACTGGTTTTACTGGATTTATACTGGATTTATACTGGTTTTACTGGATCTATACTGGTTTTACAGGATCTATACTGGTTTTACAGGATCTATACTGGTTTTACTGGACCTATACTGGTTTTAATTGACCGATAAAGCTTTTACTGGACCTATACTGGATTTACTGGACCTATACTGGTTTTGGTGGATCTATACAGGTTTTACTGGATCTATACTGGATTTACTGAATCTATACTGGTTTTACTGGACCTATACTGGTTTTAATTGACCGATAAAGCTTTTACTGGACCTATACTGGATTTACTGAATCTATACTGGTTTTACTGGACCTATACTGGTTTTAATTGACCGATAAAGCTTTTACTGGACCTATACTGGATTTACTGGACCTATACTGGTTTTGGTGGATCTATACAGGTTTTACTGGATCTATACTGGATTTACTGAATCTATACTGGTTTTACTGGACCTATACTGGTTTTAATTGACCGATAAAGCTTTTACTGGACCTATACTGGATTTACTGGACCTATACTGGTTTTGGTGGATCTATAAAGGTTTTACTGGACCTATACTGGTTTTACTGGACCTATACTGGTTTTAATGGACCTATACAGGTTTTACTGGACCAATACTGGTTTTACTGGATCTATACAGGTTCTACTGGACCAATACTGGTTTTACTGGATCTATACTGTTTTACTGGATCTATACTGTTTTACTGGATCTATACTGGTTTTACTGGACCTATACAGGTTCTACTGGACCAATACTGGTTTTACTGGACCTATACAGGTTTTACTGGACCAATACTGGTTTTAATGGACCTATAAAGGTTTTACTGGATCTATAATGGTTTCACTGGAGCTATACTGGTTTTACTGGACCTATACAGGTTTTACTGGACCAATACTGGTTTTACTGGACCTATACAGGTTTTACTGGACCAATACTGGTTTTAATGGATCTATAATGGTTTCACTGGATCTATACTGGTTTTAATGGACCTATAAAGGTTTTACTGGAATTATACTGGTTTTACTGAAGCTATACTGGATTTACTGGACCAATACTGGTTTTACTGGACCTTTACTGGTTTTACTGGATCTATACTGGTTTTACTGGATCTATAATGGTTTCACTGGATATATACTGGTTTTACTGGACCTATACAGGTTTTGCTGGACCAATACTGGTTTAATGGATCTATACTGGTTTTACTGGACCAATACTGGTTTTAATGGATCTATAATGGTTTCACTGGATCTATACTGGTTTTAATGGACCTCTAAAGGTTTTACTGGAATTATACTGGTTTTACTGAAGCTATACTGGATTTACTGGACCTATACTGGTTTTACTGGACCTTTACTGGTTTTACTGGATCTATACTGGTTTTACTGGATCTATAATGGTTTCACTGGATATATACTGGTTTTACTGGACCTATACTGGTTTTACTGGACCTTTACTGGTTTTACTGGATCTATACTGGTTTTACTGGACCTATACAGGTTTTACTGGACCAATACTGGTTTTAATGGATCTATACTGGTTTTACTGGACCAATACTGGTTTTAATGGATCTATAATGGTTTCACTGGATCTATACTGGTTTTAATGGACCTATAAAGGTTTTACTGGAATTATACTGGTTTTACTGAACCTATACTGGATTTACTGGACCTATACAGGTTTTACTGGACCAATACTGGTTTTAATGGATCTATACTGGTTTTACTGGACCAATACTGGTTTTAATGGATCTATAATGGTTTCACTGGATCTATACTGGTTTTAATGGACCTATAAAGGTTTTACTGGAATTATACTGGTTTTACTGAACCTATACTGGATTTACTGGACCTATACTGGTTTTACTGGACTTTTACTGGTTTTACTGGATCTATACTGGTTTTACTGGACCTATACAGGTTTTACTGGACCAATACTGGTTTTGCTGGACCTATAAAGGTTTTTACTGGATTTATACAGGTTTTACTGGACCAATACTGGTTTTAATGGATCTATACTGGTTTTACTGGACCAATACTGGTTTTAATGGATCTATAATGGTTTCACTGGATCTATACTGGTTTTAATGGACCTATAAAGGTTTTACTGGAATTATACTGGTTTTACTGAACCTATACTGGATTTACTGGACCTATACTGGTTTTACTGGACCTTTACTGGTTTTACTGGATCTATACTGGTTTTACTGGACCTATACAGGTTTTACTGGACCAATAAAGGTTTTTACTGGATTTATACTGGATTTACTGGACCTATACTGGTTTTACTGGATCTATACAGGTTTTACTGGATCTATACTGGATTTACTGGACTTTTACTGGTTTTACTGGATCTATACTGGATTTACTGAATCTATACTGGTTTTACTGGATCTATACAGGTTTTACTGGACCTATACTGGTTTTACTGGACCTATAAAGGTTTTTACTGGAATTATACTGGATTACTGGATTTATACTGGATTTACTGGACCTATACTGGATTTACTGAATCTATACTGGATTTACTGAATCTATACTGGTTTTAATGGATTTATACTGGATTTACTGAATCTATACTGGATTTACTGAATCTATACTGGATTTACTGGATCTATACTGGATTTACTGGACCTATACTGGATTTACTGAATCTATACTGGATTTACTGAATCTATACTGGTTTTAATGGATCTATACAGGTATTACTGGATCTACTGTAAACTGGGTTTAAAGTGGATATAAAGTGGATATAAAGTGGGTTTAAACCGGTTTAAATTGGATCGGGGCGGCTGTGGCTCAGCGGGTAGAGCCGGTCGTCCACCAATCGGAAGGTCGGTGGTTCGATCCCCGGCTGCTCCGGGTCACATGTCGATGTGTCCTTGAGCAAGACACTTAACCCCAAATTGCTCCCGAAGGCAGAGCCATCGGTGTGTGAATGAGTATTTAGATTACATCCTGATGGGCAAAGTTGGCACCTTAGCAGCCTCTGCCATCAGTGTGTGAATGGGTGAATGCTGACATGTAGTGTAAAGCGCTTTGAGTGGTCGGTAGACTAGAAAAGCGCTATATAAATGCAAATCCATTTACCATTTAGATATGAAGGGATGAAACTCACCAGCAGGTGAAACATGTCGATGTCGAGGATACAGGGAGTGTTTTCAACCTGAGAGTCTGGAACCAGGGCTACAAAACACACAACACACACTGATTATAAACGTACTGTACACACCTGTGTGTGTGTGTGTGTGTGTGTGTGTGTGTGTGTGTGTGTTACCTGCCAGCAGCCTGATGAAGTGTGTGTTGCTGGTTGCTGGTGAAGCTGCCGTCCAACAGGCTGAACTGAACCTGGTGAGAGAACTCAGACAGTCATCCTGTCACACACACACACACACACACACACACACACACACACACACACACACACACATAAATACATTTTCACACATATAATATCAGTTCATCTTCTAGGTATTGAACATCTGACTACCTGCTGACTGTCATTGATTATTGATTAAACCACAAAACCCCGCCCCTCTGCCCCTCCTGTCCAATCAGACAGCCCGCCTCTCTCTGTTACCTGTCGGCAAGGTAAACTCCCAAACAACGGCTTGTCCTCGTCCATCAGGAGGCGCTCTGCAAAGAAGCACATTATCAGCATGACCTCTGACCCCCTCAGGTTTGTGTATACCTGTGATCTGGATGATGTGTGTTGACCTCTGACCTCTCAGGTGTGTGTATGCCTATGCTCAGGATGGTTTGTGTTGACCTCTGACCTCTCAGGTCTGTGTATACCTATGCTCAGGATGGTGTGTGTTGACCCCTGACCTCTCAGGTCTGTGTATACCTATGCTCTGGATGGTGTGTGTTGACCTCTGACCTCTCAGGTCTGTGTATACCTATGCTCTGGATGGTGTAGGCGCAAGTGGACCAGCTCAGCACCGGGACTCTCTGGTCCTGCTCGTTGGGGTTCACCTTCAGTCCCACCTTGTAGGTCGACATGGCGAAGGTGGTGATCATCTCACTAACGCTGCTGGAGAACGGGTTCCTGAGGGAGACAGTGACATCATCACCTGCTGACATCATCACCTGCTGACATCATCCAGGTGTGTTGTCACAGATGTACAGTGGTACCGATCCAAACAGCTGCTGACTCACTGTGGAGTTAAGTCCAGTCTGAATCCTTCAGGAACATCAGGCTCCGCCCCCTCTGCTACACCTGAGACACACACACACACACACACACACAGTTTACTTATGAACAAATAAATATGAATGAAACTCAGATTTGGATCAGGTGACTCTGAATGATTGACAGGTGACTGAATGACTGACAGGTGACTCTGAATGACTGACAGTTGACTCTGAATGACTGACAGGTGACTGACCGTCAGACTGCTTCCTGTGGGCGGAGTGTAGTACTGCTATTTGCTGATTGGTCGTTTTGAGCCACACCTCCAGATTGGGATGATCGCCACTGACAGAAAAAAAAAAGAGAGTGTACCTGTGGTCAGGTGAGCGTGTACCTGTGGTCAGGTGAGCGTGTACCTGTGGTCAGGTGAGCGTGTACCTGTGGTCAGGTGAGCGTGTACCTGTGGTCAGGTGAGTGTGTACCTGTGGTCAGGTGAGTGTGTACCTGTGGTCAGGTGAGGGTGTACCTGTGGTCAGGTGAGTGTACCTGTGGTCAGGTGAGTGTACCTGTGGTCAGGTGAGTGTGTACCTGTGGTCAGGTGAGCGTGTACCTGTGGTCAGGTGAGCGTGTACCTGTGGTCAGGTGAGTGTGTACCTGTGGTCAGGTGAGGGTGTACCTGTGGTCAGGTGAGTGTACCTGTGGTCAGGTGAGTGTACCTGTGGTCAGGTGAGTGTACCTGTGGTCAGGTGAGTGTACCTGTGGTCAGGTGAGTGTACCTGTGGTCAGGTGAGTGTGTACCTGTGGTCAGGTGAGGGTGTGTGTGGCAGCAGAGGGATCACAGTGTTGCTCAGACACTCGCAGAGCGGACACAGGAACTCTCCGTTCTCCACATCGTAGCTGGTGTGACCTCGCAGACGTTGCTGACGTCGTTGCTCCTTCAACTGGACCGCCTCAAAGTACCTGAACACACACACACACACACACAACGATAATTATTTAATTATTATTATTATTATTGAAATTATAATTATTAGATTAAAGAGTAGTCTAGTCTGCTCTATATGAAAAGCATCTGTTGTGATTTGGTGCTATATAAATCAAACTGACTTGACTTGAATTATTATTATTATTGTAATTTTTATTAGGGTTTATGCCCCGAAGGGGCTAAACCCTTCTAAGTTTGTGCCGGTTTGTTATTAGGGTTTATGCCCCGAAGGGGCTAAACCCTATTGAGTTTGTGCCGGTTTGTTATTATTATTATTATTATTATTATTATTATTTGTTGTCTGCCTTTGAGGCTCAATTTGCCGTGAGATGAAAAGAGCTAAAAACATGAAAGTTGGCACAATAACTGGAAAGGATATTTAACGACATTTCACGAAATATGACATCAATCGGCCACATGGTGGCGCTGTAATTAACGCTCAAACACGCGATTTTGGAAAGGCCACGCCTCTCGAACCGTAAGTCCGATTGACTTGAAATTTGACACACATGTCCAACTCCGTCTGATCTACAAAAAAGCCTCTGGGAACACTAAAGTCCGCCTAACTAGATTTTCCGCCATCTTGAATTTTTTGAAAAACACATTTTTGACATCTCCTCCTAAACCGTAGGTCCGATTGCTACCAAATTTTCTGTGGATCATTATTGGATGAAGACCATCAAAAGTTATCAAAAGCTTTTTCATATCTCATTGCGTTATGAAGATAGTGATCAACAAACTTTTCACTGGGCGGAGCTTATCAGGAAATTAGCCATAATTCATTGACCATTAGTCTAATCATCATAAATCTTGGTAGATATTTTCAGTACGTGTTTGGGAATAGGTGTACCAAAGCATTTACCGCTAGACCCATAGGGGGCGCCAAAAACATCAAAAACTTGTACCTCAAGATCTGGTGGACAGAATTTCATCAAATTTGGTACACATGCTCTGGGGGCAAGGATTAACTAAGATCTGAAGTGTCATATTGATCGGTGCATGTGGGCGTGGCCTATTTAGCATTTTATGCTAAATTATGCCTTTGCTCAATTTGCTGTGAGCGTGAACGAGCTAGAGACATGAAACTTGGTACCATAACTGTACAAGATGTCATAATGCTTCACATAAAATATGACCCCAATTGGCCTGATGGTGGCGCTACAACATTTTCAAGGCCGGCCCCCTCACACAATAAGTCCGATTGACTTGAAACTTAACACACCTGTGCTGCTGAATGTGTTCTACAAAAAAGCCTCTTGGACCAATAAAGTCTGCCTCCTAGATTTTCCGCCATGTTGAATAGTTTGAAAAACACATTTTTGACATCTCCTCCTAAACTCTACGTCCGATTGCTACCAAACATTCTGGGGATCATTACTGGAACAAGTTCATCTAAAGTTATCAAAAGCTTGTTGATATCTCATGTCGTTTTTAAGATATTGACCAATGAACTTTAAAGGGGCGTGGCTTGGCACATCAATAGAGCTAACTCCACAACTGATGGGCCCATCTTCTCGAAACTGGCAGAATATGTTCATAGGAGTACCTGAAACATTCCCTGAAAGTTTCGTTCAAATCGATCACTAGGAGGCGCCACCAGCTCCAAAGATTTGCATGGGCCTATTATGAATTTCGCCAAAAATCAACGGGAGTTCGTCCCAGCTTCACCAAACTTGATGGATATTTTAATTGACCTGTTGAAATGTCACCAAAATGCCAAGAAATATGACTGGCGGGACTTTGAGTGTGCAACTACAGAAAGGCTGCATACACTGTAATAATGAAACAAGGGTGTGATTGGTCTCACTCCTTCTTTATACAGAATTAAAACAGGTGAAATGACTATGTTTTGCTTTGTGAAGCCCAAAATTCGATCACTGCTGCTTGTGGCTTCGATTTCAGGTGCTTCCGCTGTTGAGCGAAAAAGGGCATAAACCCGCGAACTGCCGCTTGCGGCTGTAATTAGGGCCCGAGCACCGACAACGTCGGGCCAGCGAAGGCCCTATTGAAACTGTAGCGTTTATTATTATTATTCTTTTTCTTAAAATGAATCGCGTTTTTGAGGCCTTTGCCATGCTCAAAAAGTTGTTAAACTTGGCGTACTTATCAGAAGCGGTGAAAATTTTGATATTTTAAGGGTCTCAGATTCGGGTTTTGAAAAATGGCTCTCTAGCGCCCCCTAGAAAATTGGAAAACTTGATATCCGTTCTCCAGTTTTACCTACAAGTATGAAATTTGGCAGACAGATGTATCATGTGGAGACGCACAAAAAAGCCTCTTGGAGGTATGCCCAAAATTCAACAGGAAGTCAGCCATTTTGAATATAATATGCGATTTTCGCCCATTTTTTGCGTTTTTGGCGTTTTATAGGCCGTGTACTTTAACGAACTCCTCCGACAGACTTCATCGGATCGACTTGTAATTTGGTCAGGACCATCTTAAGACCTTAAGGATGAAAAGTTATCAAAATGGTGAGTTTTCACTGAACGACCTGACCGTGGCGTGGCGGCCATTTTGGGCCATTCGCCATGAAACAGGAAGTTGTTGGAACTACACTGTACATAATCCGATCTGCCCCAAATTTCTCAGACATGATGAGGGTCCAGTCCTGAAGACATATACATGTCCATATTGACTCATGGCCTCGCCCCAATACGTTAGCCCCGCCCACTTTCATAAGTCATGAACCGATTGTCGTAGAGTCTTGTGGGAGGTGTCATATCACTCAGCAGAGAGTGCCTGATAAGTTGGTGACGGTTAACCCCGCCCCCTACACATAAGCCCCGCCCCCTTGACTAACTAATGAAGTGTTTGTCGTAGACTCTTGTGAGAGGTGTCATATCACTCAGCAGAAAGTTCCTGATAAGTTGGTGAAGGTTAATCCCGCCCCCTACACATAAGCTCCGCCCCCTTGACTAACTAATGAAGCGTTTGTCGTAGGCTTTTGTGAGAGGTGTCATATCACTCAGCAGAGAGTGCCTGATTAGTTGGTGAAGGTTAACCCCGCCCCCTACACATAAGCCCCGCCCCCTTGACTAACTAATTAACCATTTGTAGTAGACCCTTGTGAGAGGTGTCATATCACTCAGCAGAAAGTTCCTGATAAGTTGGTGAAGGTTAATCCCGCCCCCTACACATAAGCTCCGCCCCCTTGACTAACCAAAGAAGCGTTTGTCGTAGGCTCTTGTGAGAGGTGTCATATCACTCAGCAGAGAGTGTCTGATAAGTTGGTGAAGGTTAACCCCGCCCACTACACATTAGCCCCGCCCCTTTTCATAACACCGTTTGTCGTAGAGTCTTGTGGCTGAAGTCGTTGCGCTCGTCAGAGTTCCGGTTTCATTGTGCCCGGCCGCGTCAATCGGCGTCCCGCCAGTACCCCCGACGCGCGGAGAGGTGCTCGGGCCCGTTCATCGCTGCTTGCAGCTTTAATTAGGGCCCGAGCACCGACGAAGTCGGGTCCGAGGACCCTATTGAAACTGTAATGTTTATTATTATTATTATTATTATTATTATTTTTCTCTCAAATGAATCGCGTTTTTGAGGCCTTTGCCATGCTCGAAAAGTTGTTAAATTTGGCAGACTTGTCAGACTCGGTGAAAAATTTGATATTTTAAGGGTCTCGGATTCGGGTGTTAAAAAATGGCTCGCTAGCGCCCCCTAGAAAATTGGAAAAATTGAGCCCCTCCCTCCGGTTTCACCTACATGTATGAAATTTGGCAGACAGATGTAACATGATAAGACACACAAAAAAGCCTCTTGGAGGTATGGCCAAAACTCAACAGGAAGTCAGCCATATTGGATTTAATATGCAATTTTGCCCATTTTTTGCGTTTTATAGGCCGTGTACTTTAACGAACTCCTCCTCCAGATTTCATCAGATTGACCTGAAATTTGGTCAGGACCATCTTAACACCTTAAGGATGAAAAGTTATTCAATTGGTGAGTTTTCACTGAACGACCTGACCGTGGCGTGGCGGCGAAAACGCGCCTTTCGCCAAAAAACAGGAAGTTGTTGTAACTTTGGCATACATTTTCCAATCTGCTCTAAATTTCGCATGTGTGATGAGGGTCCTAGCCTGATGACATCCACATGCAAATTTTGGCTCGCAGTCATAGCGCCACCTAGTGGTAACAGGAAATGTCATGTTGTACACGTTGATGTGCCCTGCCTCAGAAATTAATCACATCTACCTCAAATTAGGTGAGAAAAGCCTTAAGACCTTGTTGATGCTTCCTTTTGAAAATTGGGAGTTTTCATCGAATGGCGGCGCAGTGGTGGTTTGGCGAATTTCGATGAGTCGCCATGAAAAAACAAACCGCTGTAACTCCACTCCAGATGGTCAGATCTTATACAAATTAATTACATTTGATGAGCGTGCTGGCCTGAAGACATCTACAGTCTAATTTTCAATCATACTCATAGCGCCACCTAGTGGCAACAGGAAGTTACTGTCGCCATATTTTGGTGTACTACTGTTAGCAGGTTAACCAGATCCACCTCAAATTTGGTCACAACAATGGTAAGACTTTCATGACGCCAGACAGCGAAGGTTTTGTATTTTCGTGAAATGCCGTTGCCATGGCGACGTATTGTTCGCCATGAAACAGGAAGTTGCTTTTGAGGTGCTAGGATTGCTTAAAAACAAACAAAACTTGGCACACTCATTAACAGCGCTAAAATATGTTAACAGATATGGTTTTTGTGCTTTTGTGTGGCAAGGGGGCTCAATAGCGCCCCCTACAAAATTTCAACAAAGCAGCCCTCGCGGTACGTTTAAACTAGATGTTCGAGATTTGGTAGGCACATGTATCACCCATAGACTTAACAAAAAGTCTCTTGGTGCCATGCTCTAAACCCAACAGGAAGTCGGCCATCTTGATTTTTGTGTGAATTTTTCGATTATTTTTGGCCATTTCCAGGCTTTGTACTTTAACGAACTGCTCCTAGAGACCTAACCCGATCAACTTCAGATTTGGTCAGTACAATCTGAAGACCTTTGTGATGAAAAGTTATTCAAATCGTGAGGTTTTTTGAAACGACGTTGACGTGGCGTGGCGGAGAATTTGCATGACTCGCCATTGAAAGACAAAATGTTGTAACTCGACTGTACTTTTTCCAATCTCCCCCAAACTTGAAATACCACATAGTAGTCCAGATCTGAGGACATCTACATGGCAATATTGACTCATAGTCATAGCGCCACCTACTGGCAACAGGAAGTCAGCGTTACGTGACAAACATCATCCGATTCACATGAAATTTACATTGTGTGATCTACGTCATTGTGCTCGTCAGAGTTCCGGTTTCATTGTGCCTGGCCGCGTCGGTTGGCGTCCCGCGCGTACCCCAGACGCGCGGAGAGGTGCTCGGGCCCGTTCATCGCTGCTTGCAGCTTTAATTATTATTATTATTTGTTGTCTGCCTTTGAGGCTCAATTTGCCGTGAGATGAAAAGAGCTAAAAGCATGAAAGTTGGCACAATAACTGGAAAGGATATTTAACGGCATTTCACGAAATATGACCCAAATCGGCCACATGGTGGCGCTGTAATTAACGCTCAAACACGCGATTTTGGAAAGGCCACGGTCCTCACACCGTAAGTCCGATTGACTTGAAATTTGACACACATGTCCAGCTCCGTGTGATCTACAAAAAAGCCTCTGGGTTCACTAAAGTCCGCCTAACTAGATTTTCCGCCATTTTGAATTTTTTGAAAAACACATTTTTGACATCTCCTCCTAAACCGTAGGTCTGATTGGTACCAAATTTGCTGCAAATTATTATTGGATTAAGCCCATCAAAAGTTATCAAAAGTTTTCTGATATCTCTTTGCGTTTTGAAGATAATGATCAACAAACTTTTCACTGGGCGGAGCTTATCAGGAAATTAGCCATAATTCATTGACCATTAGTCTAATCATCATAAATCTTGGTAGATATCTCCAGTACGTGTTTGGAAATAGGCGTACCAAAGCATTTTCTGCTCGACCCATAGGGGGCGCCAAAACTATCAAAAACTTGTACCTCAAGATCTGGTGGGCAGAATTTCATCAAATTTGGTACACATGCTCTGGGGGCAAGTATTAACTGAGATCTGAAGTGTCATATTGATCGGTGAATGTGGGCGTGCCCTATTTAGCATTTTATGCTAAAATATGCCTTTGTTCAATTTGCTGTGAGCTGGAACCAGCTACAGACATGAAACTTGGTACCCTAGTTGGAAATTATGTCATAATGCTTCACAGAAAATATGATCCCAATTGGCCTGATGGTGGCGCTACAACATTTTCAAGGCCGGCCCCCTCATACAATAAGTCCGAATGACTTGAAACTTAACACACCTGTGCTGCTGAATGTGTTCTACAAAAAAGCCTCTTGGACCTCTAAAGTCTGCCACCTAGATTTTCCTCCATGTTGAATAGTTTGAAAAACACATTTTTGACATCTCCTCCTAAACTCTACGTCCGATTGCTACCAAACATTCTGTGGATCATTACTGGAACAAGTTCATCTAAAGTTATCAAAAGCTTGTTGATATCTCATGTCGTTTTTAAGATATTGACCAATTAACTTTAAAGGGGCGTGGCTTGGCACATCAATAGAGCTAACTCCACAACTGTTGGGCCCATCTTCTCGAAACTGGCAGAATATGTTCATAGGAGTACCTGAAACATTCCCTGAAAGTTTCGTTCAAATCGACCACTAGGAGGCGCCACCAGCTCCAAAGATTTGCATGGGCCTATTATGAATTTCGCCAAAAATCAATGGGAGTTCGTCCCAGCTTCACCAAACTTGATGGATATTTTAATTGACCTGTTGAAATGTCACCAAAATGCCAAGAAATATGACTGGCGGGACTTTGAGTGTGCAACTACAGAAAGGCTGCATACACTGTAATAATAAAACAAGGGTGTGATTGGTCTCACTCCTTCTTTATACAGAATTAAAACAGGTGAAATGACTATGTTTTGCTTTGTGAAGCCCAAAATTCGATCACTGCTGCTCGTGGCTTTGATTTCAGGTGCTTCCGCTGTTGAGCGAAAAAGGGCATAAACCCGCGAACTGCCGCTTGCGGCTGTAATTATTATTGTTATTATAATTATTATTGTTATTATTAAAGACATGTGGGCTAATGTTTGCCTTCTGAACGGTACCAGCAGGTGGTGTGTTTAGTGTCTCACCTCTACCAGCAGGTGGTGTGTTTAGTGTCTCACCTCTACCAGCAGGTGGTGTGTTTAGTGTCTCACCTCTACCAGCAGGTGGTGTGTTTAGTGTCTCACCTCTACCAGCAGGTGGTGTGTTTAGTGTCTCACCTCTACCAGCAGGTGGTGTGTTTAGTGTCTCACCTCTACCAGCAGGTGGCGTGTTTAGTGTCTCACCTCTACCAGCAGGTGGTGTGTTTAGTGTCTCACCTCTACCAGCAGGTGGCGTGTTTAGTGTCTCACCTCTGCCAGCAGGTGGCGTGCATGATGTGTCCGCAGCTGGCAGTGTGGATCCCCAGGGACAGGTCGGGGTGCATGAACAGAGGCTCGTGATGCTCTGAAACACACATTCACACATCCGTCAATCAACACTGATCAACACTGATTGGCTGCTGTCCTAATGGTGTCAGAGCGAGGCCCCGCCCACCTGGGTCAGGGAGGTTACGGCGGCGGTTTTTAGACAAAACCGTCGACCTCTGGACGAAAGCTGCCAGCACCATGGCTCTGCCGTGACCTCTGACCTCCTGCTCCTCCTGACACAGGATACAGGTCACCAGCTGACGGCGTTCAGCTCCGCCCACCCTCCTGGGACCAACACACACCTGAGGAACACAGGTGGGCTCTGAACTGGGAGGACTGGGAGAGGAGGGGGGGAGAAAATATTTAAATTATTCTGTAATGATTTATTATTGAAAGAGACACCTGTGTGTCTACACCTGTGTGTCTACACCTGTGTGTCTACACCTGTGTGTCTACACCTGTGTGTCTACACCTGTGTGTCTACACCTGTGTGTCTACGCTTATCAGGTGTGTACAGGTGTGGTACAGGTGTGCTGTGTACAGGTGTGGTCAGGTGTGTACAGGTGTATACAGGTATGTACAAGTGTACCTGTTCTCTGCAGCAGCAGACGTCGACGCCTCCAGCTCCTCCAGACTCTGCTGGAAAAGTTCTTTGTTCTCGTTGATGAAATGTTTCTGCATCTCAGACATCTGAGCCATGATCTTCTCCCTCCTGAGACGAGCCATCTCCGCCTTCCTCTTCCTCTCCGCCTTGTCTCGGTCTCGCACCGTCTGACGGAACACGACACCGCCGGCAGGTAATCAATAACCTCAACCAAGCAGCCAATCAATAACCTCAACTAAGCAGCCAATCAATCAATAACCTCAACCAAGCAGCCAATCAATAACCTCAACCAACCAGCCAATCATTAACTTCAACCAACCAGCCAATCATTAACCTCAACCAACCAGCCAATCATTAACCTCAACCAACCAGCCAATCATTAACCTCAACCAACCAGCCAATCAATAACCTCAACCAAGCAGCCAATCAATAACCTCAACCAACCAGCCAATCAATAACCTGAACCAGCCAGCCAATCAATAACCTGAACCAGCCAGCCAATCATTTCATTCTGACAACAATAACAAGACCTCATCCATGTGGAGACTGAAAGAAATGATCTCCTCTGTTTCTAATGGTTGGTTCATTATTAAGGGATAATGTACAGCCAGCCGGTCATTGGTCGGTTCATTATTAAGGGATAATGTACACAGCTAGGCGGTCATTGGTCGGTTCATTATTAAGGGATAATGTACAGCTAGCCGGTCATTGGTCGGTTCATTACTAAGGGATAATGTACAGCTAGCCGGTCATTGGTCGGTTCATTACTAAGGGATAATGTACAGCTAGCCGGTCATTGGTCGGTTCATTATTAAGGGATAATGTACAGCTAGCCGGTCATTGGTCGGTTCATTATTAAGGTATAATGTACAGCTAGCCGGTCATTGGTCGGTTCATTATTAAGGGATAATGTACAGCCAGCCGGTCATTGGTCGGTTCATTATTAAGGGATAATGTACAGCTAGCCGGTCATTGGTCGGTTCATTATTAAGGGATAATGTACAGCTAGCCGGTCATGGCGTCATGGCATGACGGTCAAGAAATCAATAATATGACACAAAAACGGTCCTCCAGAGTCCGACATCAGAACTGCGCCCATAGCAATGTTTTGTTAGAAAGAAATAACAGACCGTAGAATGCTGTGATTGACCAATCAGAATAGAGTATTCAATGCGTGTCATACTATTGATTAGTTATATTAGATTTGTATATAGTATAGAGAGTTTTTGTGTCTTACCTCCTCCGGTCCTTGTCCCTGGCAGACGGTGACTGTAGAGATGGCGGACGTTCGTTCTCTCATCATTTTGATGTTTGCAACCATCTGAACACACAAACAGACTTCTAGGTGAACACCTGGACGTCTACCGGACTCACAGAAACATCCAGATAAACCTCCTGAAACCTCCAGAAACCAACATCTGCTGCTAACGTTTCATTTCATCAACAAAACTATGATGAAAAATATACGCTGATGGAAATAAAAAGTGATGAAAAATATACGCTAATGAAAACAAGAAGTGATGAAAACAAGGATTGATGAAAACAAGAAATATGACAACAAGAACCGATGAAAACAAGAACTCATGAAAACAAGAAATATGACAACAAGAACTGACGAGAACAAGAAGTGATGAAAACAAGTGATGAAAACAAGAACTCATGAAAACAAGAAAAATGACAACAAGAACCGACGAAAACAAGAAATATGATAACAAGAAGTGATGAAAACAAGAAGTGATGAAAACAAGAAGTGATGAAAACAAGAACTCATGAAAACAAGAAATATGACAACAAGAAGTGATGAAAACAAGAAGTGATGAAAACAAGAAGTGATGAAAACAAGTGATGAAAACAAGAAGTGATAAAAACAAGAAATATGACAAGAACTGACGAGAACAAGAACTCATGAAAACAAGAACTCATGAAAACAAGAAAAATGAAAACAAGAACCGACGAAAACAAGAAATATGATAACAAGAAGTGATGAAAACAAGAAGTAATGAAAACAAGAACCGATGAAAACAAGAAGTGATGAACACAAGAACCGATGAAAACAAGTGATGAAAACAAAAAGTATGACGACAAGAACTGATGAAAACAAGAACCGATGAAAACAAGAAGTGATGAAAACAAGAACCGATTTAAACAAGTGATGAAAACAAGAACTGATGAAAACGAAGTGATGAAAACAAGAACTGATGAAAACAAGAAATATGACAACAAGAACTGATGAAAACAAGAACCAATGAAAACAAGAAATATGACAACAAGAACCGATGAAAACAAGAAGTGATGAAAACAAGAACCGATGAAAACAAGAAGTGATGAAAACAAGAACCGATGACAACAAGAAGTGATGAAAACAAGAACCGATGAAAACAAGAAGTGATGAAAACAAGAACCGATGACAACAAGAACCGATGACAACAAGAAGTGATGAAAACAAGAACCGATGACAACAAGAACCGATGAAAACAAGAACCGATGAAAACAAGAACCGATGACAACAAGAACCGATGACAACAAGAACTGATTACAACAAGAACCGATGAAAGCACGAACCGATGACAACAAGAACTGATTAAAAAAAGAACTGATGAAAAGAAGAAGTATGACGACATGTCTGTGTTTGAAGATACTGACCACTGAACTTCAGCACATCAACAGATTTAACTCCACAACCGTTGGGCCAATCATCACCAAACCTGCAGGACGCGTCCACCGGAGTACCTGACACCTACACTGAATGTTTTATTCAATTCGCCCACTAGAAGGTGCTACAAAATGGGCGTGGCATAACAAAAATCAGACTATAAATCAGAAACTGTTTGTCTAATCATACAGAACTCACAGGATATGTTTCAAAACAATGTTGAACCACGTGTGTAAAAGTATTGTGAAGTTGCTCAATAGGGGGCGCCATCAGTTCAAAATGTGGTACAAATTTGACCATAAATCAGTGACAGTTTGTCCAAATATCACCAAACTTGTTTAAACGTGTCCCCAAAATGTTTTTGAAATTGACCCATAGGTGATGACGGCATTGCCGAAGAAGAGAGCGAAGCAGATTTGGTGGTAAATGGATGATCATCATAAAACCTGTTAGTTCTCTTTAAGACAGGTATCAGAAAAGGTCTTGGTCCTTCTCAGCTTATAACTTCTAACGTCTGTGTATTATAATATTCGGATGCTGAATCTGCTGGTCTGAAGCTGAACTCAGACAGTGAACAGGATGTTGCAGTGGAGAGAACATGAAGCTGTGCTAATGCTAATGCTAACGCTAACGCTAATACTAGGTGAGCTGTCTTTTCTATACCTCAGAGGACTCTGAATAATAAAATAAAAGAGTGAAATGCAGAGAAGAAAACTAAACTACTATATTACTGATGAAAACAAGACCAAAAATAAGAAAAATCAAATGACAATTTCACAGGAAATAATGAATACTTGACTAAATTAAATTAAACCAGGTGTCCAACTGAACACCGTCTGTTAGAGAGATGACCTTTGACCCTGACACCTGCCCAGGTTCCACTCACCTGAAGTTCGGCTTCTTTTCTGTTACTCAAACAAACTTGTTGATGCTTTGTGGAGGAAATTATCACGACTACACAAACTTTTATTTTGAAGTTTAAGATGTTCAGCTGGACTGTCAGACAGGAAGCCACGCCCCCAATTGGATGGGAGCCTAACTGAGGACACCTGAGTGACACCACAACAGGGGGCGTGGCTTCTCCACAGGATAAATACTGTGTATTGCCAGCTGATTAAACTGTGACATCATCAAAACGTTGTTATTAACAGAACAAACATGTTAATGTTTAAGATAATTTCTGGCGGCCCAACATGATCTGATGGATGACATACAGGTGGCATTTATGTGTCGGCTGGGACATCACAGTGACATCAGCGCTCACCTTGAGGATCCAGGTGATCATGTCTTTGTGGACCTCCAGGTGAGGAGCGTTCTGCAGACTCTCCAACAGCGCTAGGACACTTCCTGAAGTACTGGGAGCTTCACCTGGACCTGAACAAAGGTTAAAGGTCGTCTCAGGACGGTTGACAGCATCAGGTGCCAATGAATTTCCTGTTGACTTCCTGTCACACCTGAGCCGTTACTGTCGACCGTTACCATCTACCGTTACAGTCCACCGTACCATCTACCGTTACGTCTACCGTTACAGTCTACCGTTACAGTCTACTGTACAGTCCACCGTTACGTCTACCGTTTCCATAGACCGTTACCATAGAAAGTTACTGTCTACCGTTACCATAGACCGTTACCGTCTACCGTACTGTCTACCATTATCGTCAGTTATTCATTCATCATTCATGTCAGTTTTGCTGTCTGCCGTTTACTCTGTGTGTGTACTGTGTGTGTACTGTGTGTTTACTGTGTGTTTACTGTGTGTACCCTGTGTGTACTGTCTGTACTGACGTGTGATCTTGCAGGTGTAGTTAAAGGTGATGTCATCAGCTCCGCTGCTGTTCTCCAGCTGCTGCTGCTCCTCCAGAAGAGCCACGCCCACCAGGTGGAGCACCTGTACACACACAGTACACACAGTACGCACACCGTTACCACAGTGATCCTAACATCAGAGAGTACTTCCGTAGTATCTGATGGTATGTGATGCGTCTCACCCTCTGCAGCATGGACTCGGTCCAGCCGCCCCCGCTGGGCTCCACCGCCCACTGCAGCGCGGCGCCTTCTACAGCGAGCAGCACGTCACACTGCAGCAGGTTGACCAGGCTGCCAAACAGAGGACAGAGAGGGGGGGGGGGGGGAGGGGGCAGGGCTGAGCATGCAAACACACACACACACACACACACACACACACACACACACATTACCACCATGACATCATCATCATCACCTCACAGGTGTAACAGTGACACAGACAGGTGTGTTTACCTGTGTCTTCTCCGTTCTGTCTCCTCAGCTTCCTCTGGGCCTCCTCAGCCTGCAACACATCACACGCTGTTACCATGACGACATATCAACGGTCAATAACCTGATCAATAACCTGATCAACATCCTTATCAACAACCTGATCAACATCCTGATCAACAACCTGATCAACATCCTTATCAATAACCTGATCAACATCCTGATAAATAACCTGATCAACATCCTAATCAACAACCTGATCAACATCCTGATCAACAACCTGATCAACATCCTTATCAATAACCTGATCAACATCCTGATAAATAACCTGATCAACATCCTAATCAACAACCTGATCAACATCCTGATCAACAACCTGATCAACATCCTGATCAACAACCTGATCAACATCCTTATCAATAACCTGATCAACATCCTAATCAACAACCTGATCAACATCCTGATCAACAACCTGATCAACATCCTTATCAACAACCTGATCAACATCCTGATCAACAACCTGATCAACATCCTTATCAATAACCTGATCAACATCCTGATAAATAACCTGATCAACATCCTAATCAACAACCTGATCAACATCCTGATCAACAACCTGATCAACATCCTTATCAATAACCTGATCAACATCCTGATAAATAACCTGATCAACATCCTAATCAATAACCTGATCAACATCCTGATCAACAACCTGATCAACATCCTAATCAACAACCTGATCAACATCCTTATCAATAACCTGATCAACATCCTGATAAATAACCTGATCAACATCCTGATCAATAACCTGATCAACATCCTGATCAACAACCTGATCAACATCCTAATCAACATCCTGATCAATAACCTGATCAACATCCTGATCAACAACCTGATCAACATCCTTATCAATAACCTGATCAACATCCTGATAAATAACCTGATCAATAACCTGATTAACATTCTGATCAATAACCTGACCAATAACCTGATCAACATCCTGATCAATAACCTGATCACCGTCCTCACCAATAACCTGATCAACATCCTGATCAATAACCTGATTAACATCCTGATCAATAACCTGATCACCGTCCTGATCAATAACCTGATCGGTGTGTGTACCTTGGACTGGTCGGCTCTGCTGTAGTGATGAAAGTACAGGTTGAAGTATTTGTTCCACTCAGGACGCAGTTCATACAGACCTCGACCTGTCACACCTGGCTTCCTGGAAAAACAATACAAATACACAATACTACAGTCAGTACTACTACAGTCAGCACTACTACAGTCAGTACTACTACAGTCAGTACTACAGTCAGCACAACTACAGTCAGCACTACAATCAGTACTACTACAGTCAGCATTACAGTCAGTATTACTACAGTCAGCACTACAGTCAGCACTACAGTCAGCACTACTACAGTCAGCACTACTACAGTCAGCACTACAGTCAGAACTACTACAGTCAGCACTACAGTCAGCACTACAGTCAGCACTACTACAGTCAGCACTACAGTCAGTACTACTACAGTCAGCACTACAGTCAGAACTACTACAGTCAGCACTACAGTCAGTACTACTACAGTCAGCACTACAGTCAGTACTACTACAGTCAGCACTACAGTCAGAACTACAGTCAGAACTACTAGTCAGCACTACAGTCAGAACTACTACAGTCAGCACTACAGTCAGTACTACTACAGTCAGCACTACAGTCAGCACTACAGTCAGAACTACTACAGGCAGCACTACTAGTCAGCACTACTACAGTCAGCACTACAGTCAGAACTACTACAGTCAGCACTATAGTCAGCACTACTACAGTCAGCACTACAGTCAGTACTACTACAGTCAGCACTACTACAGTCAGCACTAGTCAGCACTATCGTCAGTACTACTACAGTCAGCACTACAGTCAGCACTACTACAGTCAGCACTACTACAGTCAGCACTACAGTCAGCACTACTATAGTCAGTACTACTACAGTCAGCACTACAGTCAGAACTACTACAGTCAGCACTAGTCAGTACTAATAGTCAGCACTACAGTCAGAACTACTACAGTCAGCACTACAGTCAGTACTACTACAGTCAGCACTACAGTCAGAACTACAGTCAGAACTACTACAGTCAGCACTACAGTCAGAACTACTACAGTCAGCACTACAGTCAGTACTACTACAGTCAGCACTACAGTCAGCACTACAGTCAGAACTACTACAGGCAGCACTACTAGTCAGCACTACTACAGTCAGCACTACAGTCAGAACTACTACAGTCAGCACTACAGTCAGCACTACTACAGTCATCACTACAGTCAGTACTACTACAGTCAGCACTACTACAGTCAGCACTAGTCAGCACTATAGTCAGTACTACTACAGTCAGCACTACAGTCAGCACTACTACAGTCAGCACTACTACAGTCAGCACTACAGTCAGAACTACTACAGTCAGCACTACAGTCAGCACTACTACAGTCAGCACTACTACAGTCAGCACTACAGTCAGCACTACAGTCAGTACTACTACAGTCAGCACTACAGTCAGTACTACTACAGTCAGTACTACTACAGTTAGCACTACTACAGTCAGCACTACTTCAGTCAGCACTACAGTCTGTACTACTAGTCAGTACTACTACAGTCAGTACTACAGTCAGCACTACTTCAGTCAGCACTAGTCTGTACCACTAGTCAGTACTACTACAGTCAGTAATACTACAGTCAGCACTACTACAGTCAGTACTACAGTCAGCACTACTACAGACAGTACTACTACAGTCAGCACTACTACAGTCAGCACTACTACAGTCAGCACTACTACAGTCAGAACTACTACAGTCAGCACTACAGTCAGAACTACTACAGTCAGCACTACAGTCAGCACTACTACAGTCAGTACTACTACAGTCAGCACTACAGTCAGAACTACTACAGTCAGCACTACAGTCAGAACTACTACAGTCAGCACTAGTCAAAACTACTACAGTCAGCACTACTACAGTCAGCACTACAGTCAGCACTACTACAGTCAGTACTACTACAGTCAGTACTACTACAGTCAGCACTACAGTCAGAACTAATACAGTCAGCACTACAGTCAGAACTACAGTCAGCACTACTAGTCAGAACTACTACAGTCAGCACTACAGTCAGAACTAATACAGTCAGCACTACAGTCAGAACTACTACAGTCAGCACTACTACAGTCAGAACTACTACAGTCAGCACTACTACAGTCAAACAACTAGTCTACATCCACTACTACAGTCAGCATCTACAGTCAGAACTACTAGTCAATCACTTACATCATACTACGAGCAGTCAGACTACTACAGTCAGCACTACTACAGTCAGTACTACTACAGTCAGCACTACAGTCAGAACTACTACAGTCAGCACTACAGTCAGAACTACTACAGTCAGCACTACAGTCAGCACTACTACAGTCAGTACTACTACAGTCAGCACTACAGTCAGAACTACTACAGTCAGCACTATAGTCAGAACTACTACAGTCAGCACTACAGTCAGCACTACAGTCAGCACTACTACAGTCAGTACTACTACAGTCAGCACTACAGTCAGAACTACTACAGTCAGCACTACAGTCAGAACTACTACAGTCAGCACTACAGTCAGCACTACTACAGTCAGCACTACAGTCAGAACTACTACAGTCAGCACTACAGTCAGAACTACTACAGTCAGCACTACAGTCAGCACTACAGTCTGTACTACTACAGTCAGCACTACTACAGTCAGTACTACTACAGTCAGCACTACTACAGTCAGCACTACAGTCAGTACTACTACAGTCAGTACTACAGTCAGCACTACTACAATCAGTACTACTACAGTCAGCACAACTACAATCAGTACTACAGTCAGCACTACAGTCAGAACTACTACAGTCAGCACTACTACAGTCAGTACTACTACAGTCAGTACTACTACAGTCAGCACTACAGTCAGAACTACTACAGTCAGCACTACAGTCAGTACTACTACAGTCAGTACTACTACAGTCAGCACTACAGTCAGTACTACTACAGTCAGTACTACTACAGTCAGCACTACTAGTCACTACTACAGTCGGTACTAGTCAGCACTACTACAGTCAGTATTACAGTCAGTACTTCAGTCAGCACTACAATCAGTACTACTACAGTCAGCACTACTACAGTCAGTACTACTACAGTCGTGATTGTTAAGGTGGATGTGTATTTAAGGTGGACTGATGGTTGTTAAAGTGGACTGGTGGTTGTTAAGGTGGATGTGTATTTAAGGTGGACTGGTGGCTGTTAAGGTGGATGTTTAAGGTGGAAGTGTTGAAGGAAACTGACTTGAATGAAGCCACGCTGTCGATGACTCTCTCCAGACCCGTCTCCTTGTTCCCCTAAAGAGAAAAAACAGACAGACAGGTGAACAGACAGACAGGAGAACAGATAGACAGGAGAACAGATAGACAGGAGAACAGATAGGTTAAGAGACAGACAGGAGAACAGACAGGTGAACAGACAGGAGAACAGACAGACAGGTGAACTGACAGGAGAACAGACAGACAGGTGTACAGACAGACAGGTAGGTGTCTCACGTTCTCTGGCAGAGCCTTGACCAGCTCGCTGTGAGCCATCGGTCTGATTGACAGCTGGTGGATGATTTCTCTTCTGACCTCATCAAAGGGCTCCACCTGGCCGACACCTGACACGTAGCGCTCACCTGTAGAACACACAATGTGGGTTAGAACTGGATAAAAAGTCAAGTCATGACAACTGTAGGTTTCTCTGGTTTGAACATTGTTTGAAACATCTGGGATCAACTAAACAGCAATAAAACTGAACTCCTCCTCATTGGCTCCAAATCTACCCTCAGCAAACTCAACAACCCCACACTCACCATTGATGGCACCACCGTTTCCCCCTCCCCCCAGGCACGCAACCTCGGCGTAATCTTCGACCCCACTCTCTCCCTTGAGCCCCACATCCGCCATGTCGTCAAAACCTCCTTCTTCCACCTCCGCAATATCGCCAAACTCAGACCCTCTCTCACACCCCCCGCTGCCGAGAAGCTCATCCACGCCTTCATCTCCTCCCGCCTTGACTACTGCAACTCCCTTCTGTACAGACTCAACACCACCTCCATCAACAAACTCCAACTGGTCCAGAACGCCGCCGCCCGACTCCTGACTCACACAAAATCCTGGCACCACATAACCCCAGTCCTCAAAGACCTCCACTGGCTCCCTGTTTCCCATCGGATCACCTTCAAAATCCTCACCCTCACCTACAAATCCCTGCACCACCTGGCTCCCCCCTACCTCTCTGACCTCCTCTCCCCCTACCAACCCTCACGGTCCCTCAGATCCACCTCAGCTGGTCTACTCTCCACCCCCAAGTCCAAACTCCGCAGTTTTGGGGACAGAGCATTCTCCAGGGCAGCTCCCAGGCTCTGGAACTCCCTCCCACAACTCATTAGAGACTCTGACTCCCTCTCCCTATTTCAGTCCCGCCTCAAAACCCATCTCTTCTCCTCTGCCTTCTCCTAGCCCCCCCCCCCACCCCTTGGTCTGATTGTGTGTACGAGTGTGTGTGCCTGTCTATGTCGTTTGTCTGATGTTTGTCTCACACCGCCCCTTGCCCTATTGTTAAGCGTCTTTGAGCTCCGGAAAAGCGCTATAGAAATCGAATATATTATTATTATTATTATCATGTAAGAATACAACTCAACAACACGTTTAACACAGGTCTGGACTTCTAGAGAAGGTACGTATCAAACCTTTAAATAAAGACTATAAATAAAGCTGAAGCAGCACAGACAGACTCACCGATGACCATGATGATGAGGTGAAGCATCTCCTCTATCAGAGTGTTGCTCTGCTGGACCATATCCTGTCACACACACAGTAGAGAGTCAGCAGAGTCGGCAGAGTCGGTAGAGTCGGTAGAGTCAGTAGAGTCACTAGAGTCAGTAGAGTCAGTAGAGTCACTAGAGTCACTAGAGTCAGTAGAGTCAGTAGAGTCAGTAGAGTCAGTAGAGTCGGTAGAGTCAGTAGAGTCATGAGTTGAAGCATCTGCTCTATCAGAGTGTTGTTCTGCTGGACTACATAGTAGTAGTGTCAGAACTGACCTTGTTAGCTTCTCTGTATCTCTACCTACAGTCTGTTACAGTCAGTAGTGTCAGTACTGACCTTGTTAGCTTCTCTGTATCTCTACAGTCTGTTACAGTCAGTAGTGTCAGTACTGACCTTGTTAGCTTCTCTGTATCTCTTCCTACAGTCTGCGGAGCTGAAAATGTGAAAAAGTTCGAATCGACTCAGAACGATCATCAGGAAGTGGTTTGGATCCATCATGGCCGCCCCCGCCTGCATAGAAACAGAAAAAAACGGAAGTGACTTCACACAAACAACAACAGTATATACACATATACATATATATATACATATATATACATATATGTATATATATGTATATAAAGTATATATACGTATATATATAATGGCCTTCAGCAGAGTCGGTGGAGTCAGCTCTACCTGCAGCATGATGATGTCCTTGTCGAACATCTCCACTCTGCACTTGACGTTGTGATAATAATAAATCTGAAACACACAAATACAACTTTATTCATAAATCACGTAGAGACGAGCTGAGAGATCTAATGTCTCATTTCTGTCTGAACAACATCAAACCTTTTCTTTATATTTTCTTTTTATTTGAGTAGAAAGTCAACAGGTACAAAGCATCTCACACTGAACAAGTCAACAAAACATGACAATAATGGAGACTGGAACACTGACTATGGAGAAGGACCTCATACAACCACAACTAGCCCTTTAAATAACATAGTATAATTATTATTATTATTAGTAGTAGTATTAATAATACACTGACTACGGAGAAGGACCTCATACAACCACAACTAACCCTTTAAATAACATAGTATTATTATTATTATTAGTAGTAGTAGTAGTATTAGTAGTAGTATTAATAATACATGTGGCATGCTGGATGTGTATTATGGGATGTCTGCTGATCAGCTGATCACGTCAGTATTGATCAGCAGGTATGGACTCACCTGGTTGATCAGGGAGAAGCCGTTCCTCCTCCACATCCCAGCATGCACCTGGGCACAGAGCACCAGGCAGCGGAGGGGGAGTTCGATCAGGAGGGGGGGGCTGAGTTCCCCCTGAGGACACACACACACACACACACACACACACACACACACACACACACACACACACACATTAACACTGATATATAATACCTCAAAGTTTTAGAAATCCAACAACGATATTAATTTATAAATTATTAATACAAGTAGATTAACATTAAAACAACACGTTGCAGTGGCTGATTATGATTTGAGCCACTTCCTTGTGACGACCACAGTGTGACGAACACGGTGCGACGACCACGGTGTGACTGAAGCTGCGGTCCTGCGTTGCGATTGGCTCGATTTCAGCGAGTGCTGATCAGATTTTACTGCGCATGTTTTATACTCCAAGGATATGACGTGATGATGAAGCGTGACCCAGCCAAGTCCAACAGGATTTGGTGACTGCTTTTTAACTCGGTGCCACATTTTCTCTTGATTTCAACCGTGTTTCATTTACAGTGGAGTAGAAATCCTCCCGTCCGTTCTCTGGCGCTCCGACCACAGACTGTATAAGAGGTGGGCGTGGTCACCGTGACGTCTGACATCGGTTTGTGGACCGACATTGTGAAGCCTTGAGCTCAGCAGTTTGACCGTCCCAATCTCGTTTTTTTGGCCGTCTCCATCTCGGTTTTTGACCGTCTCCATGCGACCATAAATGTTCTAATTAACTTTGATGATGTGAAAACACACTGTGAAAGGGTTAAAGTTGTAAGATGAAAAAACGGACAACTCCCAGACCAGACAACGCCGTGGTAACGACCTGTCAATCACCAGGTAGCCCCGCCCTAAAGCATCCCCTGCTTTATGGTCTATCTGACTCTAAATGGGACCATAATTTACTAAATGAACATCACGCTGTATTGAAGAAGACTTGAAACTAGTGATTGAGACCATAAACTCAGGTTTACATTGTTTACTGAGGTAATTACTGTCACTGATCAGCAGACACACTGATACTGATATATAGGAGCTGATGACAGACAGACAGACAGACAGACAGACAGACAGACAGACAGACAGACAGACAGACAGACAGACAGGTTACTAACCAGAGGAAGCTGTTCAGGGAAACGAGAGGCGACTTCTGTCCTGCTGAGGAGAACATGGAGACCTGAGGAGGAAACAACACACTGACTGTGTGATTACTGTGTGTGTGTGTGTGTGTGTGTGTGTGTGTGTGTGTGTGTGTGTGTGTGTGTGTGTGTGTGGTTACCTGCCAGCAGCCTGCAGACCGGCAGATGTATGGACACTTTGTCCTGAGACACCTGGTACCTGAACGTCTCCACACAGTGACCGGCTATGCTCAAGCTGATTGGCTGCTCACCGTCTGGAAGACCGCTCTGACAGTGGCTGAGCGCGCTCAGACACTTCCTGTAGGCCTCGATCAGCACCTCCTCCTGAACACCAACATATATATATATTATATATATACATTATATTATATTAGATTATATATATACAGTATATATACACACACATACATGTACATATAAAACAGATATAAAGTCATCTATCTCTAGTTTAGTCTCAGTGTTTATCGGCTTGTTTTTATCTTCTTCATTGTTTTAAACCTGAATGTAAAAGATCAGATCTGCTTTATACATCATGTACTACATAGTATGTAGTACTTGTTAGTAGTAGCATGTAGTATGTAGTATACTATATGTAGTATGTAGTAGTAATAGTAGTATTAGTAGTACGGTCTCACATCAGTGGAGCACCACTCCTGGATCATGGTGATGATGTGAGTCAGTTTCATCTGCAGAGTGAACGCTGCCTCCCACTCAGGCTCCATCTCTATATGCTGCCCCACCTGTCTCACCACCGGGTCCATACCCTGAGACAGACAGACAGGTTCAGAGAGACAGACAGGTTCAGAGAGAGAGACACAGGTAAGGAGACAGAGAGACAGGTTCAGAGAGAGACAGGTTCAGAGACTTAGAGAAAGGTTCAGAGACATAGAGACAGGTTCAAAGACAGAGAGACAGGTTCAGAGAGACACAGGTTCAGAGACATAGAGACAGGTTCAGAGAGAGACAGACAGGTCAGGAGACAGACAGGTTCAGAGAGAGACAGGGAGACAGGTTCAGAGAGACACAGGTTCAGAGACATAGAGACAGGTTCAGGGAGAGACAGACAGGTCAGGAGACAGACAGGTTCAGAGAGAGACAGAGAGACAGGTTCAGAGACAGAGAGACAGGTACAGAGAGATACAGGTTCAGAGAGAGACAGAGAGGTAAGGAGATAGACAGGTTCAGAGACAGAGAGACAGGTTCAGAGAGAGACAAGTTCAGAGACAGAGAGACAGGTACAGAGAGAGACAGGTTCGGAGAGAGACAGACAGGTTCAGAGAGAGACAGGTTCAGAGAGAGAGAGAGAGAGAGACAGGTTTAGAGAGACAGACAGGTAAGGAGACAGAGAGACAGGTTCAGAGAGAGAGAGACAGGTTCAGAGACAGAGACAGAGACAGACAGATTCAGAGAGAGACAGACAGGTTTAGAGAGAGAGACAGGTTCAGAGACAGACAGGTAAGGAGACAGAGAGACAGGTTCAGAGACAGACAGGTAAGGAGACAGACAGGTAAGGAAACAGACAAGTAAGGAGACAGACAGGTAAGGAAACAGACAAGTAAGGAGACAGACAGGTAAGGAGACAGAGAGACTTAGAGAAAGGTTCAGAGACATAGAGACAGGTTCAGAGAGAGACAGACAGGTTCAAAGACAGAGAGACAGGTTCAGAGAGAGACAGACAGGTAAGGAGATAGAGAGACAGGTTCAGAGAGAGACAGGTTCAGAGACTTAGAGAAAGGTTCAGAGACATAGAGACAGGTTCGGAGAGAGACAGACAAGTAAGGAGACAGAGAGACAGGTTTCAGAGAGAGACAGGTTCAGAGAGAGACAGGTTCAGAGACATAGAGACAGGTTCAGAGAGAGACAGACAGGTAAGGAGACAGAGAGACAGGTTTCAGAGAGAGACAGGTTCAGAGAGAGACAGGTTCAGAGACATAGAGACAGGTTCAGAGAGAGACAGACAGGTCAGGAGACAGACAGGTTCAGAGAGAGACAGAGAGACAGGTTCAGAGAGACACAGGTTCAGAGACATAGAGACAGATTCAGAGAGAGACAGACAGTTCAGGAGACAGACAGGTTCAGAGAGAGACAGAGAGACAGAGAGACAGGTTCAGAGACAGAGAGATAGGTTCAGAGACAGAGAGACAGGTACAGAGAGAGAGAGGTTCGGAGAGAGACAGACAGGTTCAGAGAGAGACAGGTTCAGAGAGAGAGAGAGAGACAGGTTTAGAGAGACAGACAGGTAAGGAGACAGAGAGACAGGTTCAGAGAGAGACAGGTTCAGAGACAGAGACAGAGAGATTCAGAGAGAGACAGACAGGTTTAGAGAGAGAGACAGGTTCAGAGACAGACAGGTTCAGAGACAGACAGGTAAGGAGACAGACAGGTAAGGAAACAGACAAGTAAGGAGACAGACAGGTAAGGAGACAGAGAGACAGGTTCAGAGACAGACAGTCAAGGAAACAGACAGGTAAGGAGACAGAGAGACAGGTACAGAGACAACAGGTTCAGAGAGAGACAGACAGGTTCAGCGAAGGACAGACAGGTTCAGAGAGATAGACAGGTTCAGAGAGACAGACAGGTTCAGATACAGACAGGTACAGAGAGAGAGACAGGTTCAGAGACAGACAGGAAAGGAGACAGATAGGTAAGGAAACAGACAGGTAAGGAGACAGAGAGAGAGACAGGTTCAGAGAAACAGACAGGTTCAGAGAGACAGACAGGTTGGTGGTTACCTGCATACACTTGAGCAGCTCCAGAAAAGCATCCAGACCTTCAATAAACTTGATTCTGAGCTGATGGTTCCACTGAGAGGGACGACTGATCAGGACGTACCTGAAAAACAAGAGGACTGGTTTCACTGGCGGAGGAACTACTGGTTTCACTGACGGAGGAACTACTGGTTTCACTGGCGGAGGAACTACTGGCTTCACTGGCGGACGAACTACTGGTTTCACTGGCGGAGGAACTACTGGCTTCACTGGCGGACGAACTACTGGTTTCACTGGCGGAGGAACTACTGGCTTCACTGGCGGACGAACTACTGGCTTCACTGGCGGACGAACTACTGGCTTCACTGGCGGAGGAACTACTGGTTTCACTGGCGGAGGAACTACTGGCTTCACTGGCGGACGAACTACTGGCTTCACTGGCGGACAAACTACTGGTTTCACTGGCGGAGGAACTACTGGCTTCACTGGCGGACGAACTACTGGTTTCACTGGCGGAGGAACTACTGGCTTCACTGGCGGACGAACTACTGGCTTCACTGGCGGACGAACTACTGGCTTCACTGGCGGAGGAACTACTGGTTTCACTGGCGGAGGAACTACTGGTTTCACTGGCGGACGAACTACTGGCTTCACTGGCAGACGAACTACTGGCTTCACTGGCGGAGGAACTACTGGCTTCACTGGCGGAGGAACTACTGGCTTCACTGGCGGACGAACTACTGGCTTCACTGGCGGACGAACTACTGGCTTCACTGGCGGACGAACTACTGGCTTCACTGGCGGACGAACTACTGGCTTCACTGGCAGAGGAACTACTGGCTTCACTGGCGGAGGAACTACTGGTGTCACTGGCGGAGGAACTACTGGTTTCACTGGCGGAGGAACTACTGGTTTCACTGGCGGAGGAACTACTGGTTTAACTGGCGGAGGAACTACTGAACAGAACTGGTGTATAAACCGGTACAGAACTGGTGTATAAACCTGTACAGAACTGGTGTATAAACCGGTACAGAACTGGTGTATAAACTGGTACTTAACTGGTATATAAACTGGTAC
>CAKAOJ020000509.1:137500-167500 GCA_916701645.2 Sebastolobus alascanus
TACATAGCAACGGTCTGCTATACGTAGCAACGGTCTGTTTACGTAGCAACGGTCTGTTACACATAGCAACGGTCTGTTATACATAGCAACGGTCTGTTACACATAGCAACGGTCTGTAATACGTAGAAACGGTCTGCTATACGTAGCAACGGTCTGCTATACGTAGCAACGGTCTGCTATACGTAGCAACGGTCTGCTATACGTAGCAACGGTCTACGGTCTGTTATACGTAGCAACGGTCTGCTATACGTAGCAACGGTCTGTTACACATAGCAACGGTCTGTAATACGTAGCAACGGTCTGCTATACATAGCAACGGTCTGTTATACGTAGCAACGGTCTGTTATACATAGCAACGGTCTGTAATACGTAGCAACGGTCTGCTATACATAGCAACGGTCTGTTATACGTAGCAACGGTCTGTTATACGTAGCAACGGTCTGTTACACATAGCAACGGTCTGTAATACGTAGCAACGGTCTGCTATACATAGCAACGGTCTGTTATACGTAGCAACGGTCTGTTATACATAGCAACGGTCTGCTATACGTAGCAACGGTCTGTTACACATAGCAACGGTCTGTAATACGTAGCAACGGTCTGCTATACATAGCAACGGTCTGTAATACGTAGCAACGGTCTGTTATACATAGCAACGGTCTGTTATACGTAGCAACGGTCTGCTATACGTAGCAACAGTCTGTTATACGTAGCAACGGTCTGCTATAAAGAAAATAACGACCATAGAACGCCGTGATTGACCAATCAGAATCAAGTATTCAACAAAGCCATGTAATAAGATATATATGTATGTATATGTATATACAGTATACACATAGGAGACAGCGCAGTGTGTGTGTGTCACATGCAGCAGACAGACTCTCAGCTGAAGGGTTTTCAGTCTCTCTTTGTGCAACTGACAGGTTGACCTTTGACCTCTGAGACCTTCACCATGAAGAACGTGGTCTAACCTAATCCAGATCACACAGTGTGTGTGTGTGTGTGTGTGTGTGTGTGTGTGTGTGTACTCACCCTGTATCGATGTTGTTTGTGAACGCTGCCCAGGAAACACTGCATGCACAGAACACAGGTCGGATCAGCTGCACACTCCCTAAACACACACACACACACACACACACACACACACACACACACACGCACACGCACACACACACACACACACACCTGGTTGGTTAATGCCTGTGTGTGTCTCACCTGCAGGAGTAGGTGTGTGTTACCTGTGTGTGTCTCACCTGCAGGAGTAGGTGTGTGTTACCTGTGTGTGTCTCACCTGCAGGAGTAGGTGTGTGTTACCTGTGTGTGTCTCACCTGCAGGAGTAGGTGTGTGTTACCTGTGTGTGTCTCACCTGCAGGAGTAGGTGTGTGTTACCTGTGTGTGTCTCACCTGCAGGAGTAGGTGTGTGTTACCTGTGTGTGTCTCACCTGCAGGAGTAGGTGTGTGTTACCTGTGTGTGTCTCACCTGCAGGAGTAGGTGGGCTCTCCCACCTTGAAGACGTGTCCACACAGCGGTGACGGCTGGTTGTTCTCCTGCAGGAGGGCCAGCCCGGTGGCCGGCTCCTCCCCCAGCAGGAGCCACTCCAGAGGAGCGAGGAGGAGCAGCTGAGAGGCCAGCTCCCCCCTCTGCTCCTCCCTCTGCTCCTCCCTGCTGCTGCCCCCGCTCGGACCCAGGCAAAGGATTCTGGGTACGTACACCGCCAGGTGACGGTACAACTCCTGCTGCAGGTCAGCCGCCGCCAGCCATCGCTGGGGAGGAGGAGGAAGAGAGGAGGAGGAGGAGAGAGAGAGGAGGAGGAAGAGAGGAGGAGGAAGAGAGGAGGAGGAGGAAGAGAGGAGGAGGAGGAGAGAGAGAGGAGGAAGAGAGGAGGAGGAAGAGAGGAGGAGGAGGAAGACAAGGAGGAAGAGGAGAGAGAGAGGAGGAAGAGAGAGGAGGAAGAGAGAGGAGGAGGAGGAGAAGGAGGAGAGGAGGAGGAGGAGGAGGAGGAAGAGAGGAGGAGGAGGAAGACAAGGAGGAAGAGGAGAGAGAGAGGAGGAAGAGAGAGGAGGAAGAGAGAGGAGGAGGAGGAGAAGGAGGAGAGGAGGAGGAGAGGAGGAGGAGGAGAGGAGGAGGAGGAGAGAGAGAGGAGGAGGAAGAGAGGAGGAGGAAGAGAGGAGGAGGAGGAAGAGAGGAGGAGGAGGAGAGAGAGAGGAGGAAGAGAGGAGGAGGAAGAGAGGAGGAGGAGGAAGACAAGGAGGAAGAGGAGAGAGAGAGGAGGAAGAGAGAGGAGGAAGAGAGAGGAGGAGGAGGAGAAGGAGGAGAGGAGGAGGAGGAGGAGGAGGAAGAGAGGAGGAGGAGGAAGACAAGGAGGAAGAGGAGAGAGAGAGGAGGAAGAGAGAGGAGGAAGAGAGAGGAGGAGGAGGAGAAGGAGGAGAGGAGGAGGAGAGGAGGAGGAGGAGAGGAGGAGGAGGAGAGGAGGAGGAAAAGGAAGATGAGGAGGAGGAGGAGAGGAGGAGGAAGAGAGGAGGAGGGGGACAGAGAGAGAGAGGAGGAAGAGAGAGGAGGAAGAGAGAGGAGGAGGAGGAAGACAAGGAGGAAGAGGAGAGAGAGAGAGAGGAGGAGGAAGAGAGGAGGAAGACAAGGAGGAGGAGGAGGAGGAGGAGGAGGAGGAGGAGAGGAGGAGGAAGAGGAGAGAGAGGAGGAGGAAGAGAGGAGGAGAGAGAGAGGAGGAGGAGGAGGAGGAGGAGAGGAGGAGGAAGAGAGGAGGAGGAAGAGAGGAGGAGGAGGAGGACAGAGAGAGGAGGAAGAGAGGAGGAGAGAAGAGAGGAGGAGGAGGAGGAGGAGAGGAGGAGGAAGAGAGGAGGAGGAGGAGAGAGGAGGAGGAGGAGGAGGAGAGGAGGAGGAGGAGAGGAGGAGGAAGAGAGGAGGAGGAGGACAGAGAGAGAGAGAGAGAGAGGGAGAAAGGAGGAGAGAGAGGAAGATGAGGAGGAGGAGGAGAGGAGGAGGAAGAGAGGAGGAGGACAGAGAGAGAGAGAGAGAGGGAGAAAGGAGGAGAGAGAGGAAGATGAGGAGGAGGAGGAGAGGAAGAGGAAGAGAGGAGGAGGAAGAGAGGAGGAGGAAGAGAGGAGGAAGAGGAGAGAGAGAGGAGGAGATAGAGGAAGATGAGGAGGAGGAAGAGAGGAGGAAGAGGAGGGGAGGAAGAGAGGAGGAGGAGAGAGGAGAAGAAAAAATAAAAACGGTTAATAAACGTTAGCAGTGGTACCTGGAGTGTAATACCTGTGTTTACAGACGGTAAATAAACGGTAGATAAACGGTAGAATAACGGTAGATTAACGGTAGATTAACGGTACATAAACGGTAGAATAACGGTAAATAAACGGTAGATTAGCGGTAGATTAACGGTAGATAAAGGCAGGTGTTGTCTCTTCTCGCTGTTTTGCTCCCGCTGACTCACAGCTGCTGTTTCTCATCCAGATGTTCCTCAGATCACTCCGAGCGTTAGCATTAGCATTAGCATTAGCATTAGCATTAGCTCGGTGTAGCAGATTCAGCAGAGAGCGCAGAGCAGGTGAGAGCTCGCGCTGTGACGCAGTGACAGGTGACAGGTGAGGCTCAGGTGAGGCTCAGGTGAGGCTCACCTGGAGGAGCCGCTTACCGTCGCCGTGTCTCTGGCAGAGAAGTTCAGGAACTCGGAACATATAGAAGACGGGTCTCTGTCGGACTGGGCCGCCGCCATCTTTCCTCCCTCAGCTCTGCTGCTGGACGAAGAAGAACCCGGAACCGGAAACCATCAACAGCTGAGGGGGCGGGACCAAGCTGTCAGAAGAGCAGCCGTCACTCAGACAGGAACCCAGACAAACAGTATATGACTATAGATATTACTGTAGATATATATTACTATAGATATATATGACTATAGATATTAATGTAGACATATATTACTATAGATATATATTACTATAGATATTACTGTAGATATTACTATAGACATATATGACTATAGATATTACTGTAGATATATATCACTATAGATATTACTGTAGATATATATTACTATAGATATATATGACTAGAGATATATATCACTATAGATATTACCGTAGACATATATTACTATAGATATTACTATAGATATATATTACTATAGATATTACTGTAGATATTACTATAGATATATATTACTATAGATATTACTATAGATATTACTATAGACATATATTACTATAAATATATATGACTATAGATATTACTGTAGACATATATTACTATAGATATTACTGTAGACATATATGACTATAGATATTACTATAGATATATATTACTATAGATATTACTGTAGACATATATTACTATAGATATTACTGTAGACATATATCACTATAGATATTACTGTAGATATATATGAGAGGTAGAGAAACCATGTCTGCAGGCAGCAGAGCTACAGGATCCTGGAGAGACAAACACCACACATTATACTGAGAGACAGACAGGTAGAGAGACAGACAGCTAGACAGACAGACAGATAGGTATGTGTCTCACCTCCTCTGTGTCTCTGTTGTTGGCTGTAGGTGTGTGTTTCTGGCAGTAAGGACCTTTCTTCCAGGCTTCAGCATCTCCACAGTCACAGAACCCTCCACCGCCGGACGTCGTCATCTACAACACACATACACAGTATATAAATACACATATAGGAGGAGGAGGAAGAGAGGAGGAGAGAGGAGGAGGAAGAGAGAAAGTGAGAGGAGGACAGAGGAGAGAGGAAGAGAGAAAGAGAGAGGAGGAGGAAGAGAGAGAAGAGAGGAATATAAAAAATAAAAACGTTGAATAAACGTTAGCAGTGAGGTGTACCTGGAGTGTAATACCTGTGTGTTTGCAGACGGTTCGGTCAATCATGTGAGAAGGATGGTACGAGGAAGGAATTATATATTAAAGTATACATCATTTAAAGTATATATCATTTAAAGTATCCATCATTTAAAGTATCCATCATTTAAAGTATCCACCATTTAAAGTATACACCATTTAATGTTTACATCATTTAAAGTATACACCATTTAAAGTATACATCATTTAAAGTATCCATCATTTAAAGTATACAACATTTAAAATATACATCATTTAAGTATCCACCATTTAAAGTATACACCATTTAATGTTTACATCATTTAAAGTATCCATCATTTAAAGTATACACCATTTATAGTATCCATCATTTAAAGTATCCATGCTTGGCAGCTATTCTGTATATGTGGCTGTATTATATTAGAAGAACCTGATTGTGACAGAAGCAGCAGATGAGTCCAGATGGCTGTAGATCCATTGAACACCATCCTGTCCTCTATTCAGACCAGAGCCGGTTCTGGTACAGACCAGAGCCGGTTCTGGTACAGACCAGAGCCGGTTCTGGTACAGACCGCCCGTCAGTCAAAAGTCTGACTGTGATCTCAAAGTTCATTTTTTTTTTATTAAGACAAACTTTTATTTGATTCTGTTCTGGTGGGAATCAAATATTTTCAGTCCAACAGTGAAGAGAGAAGACACAGAGGACATCATCAAAAATGATTCTACAGAACATCAAATCATACAATAATAACAAAACTTTAGACTCTGATCCGATCTGGTCTGATCAGGTTCTGGTCCTCACAGTGCAGTCAGGTTTTATCTCCTCTCAGTCTCAGATCTGTTAGCCTGAGTCAGTCCTGTTCTGAACCAACTGCTGGACCAGAATCCGGAGCTGCTCCAGCTCTGCTCGGATAGCTTGGAGCTCCTGGTTCTGCAGGGTCTGGACCTGGAGCTCCTGGTTCTTCAGGGTCTGGTTCTGGAGCTCCGGGTTCCGCAGGGTCTGGTCCTTTAGCTCCTGGTTCTGCAGAGTCTGGTTCTGGAGCTCCAGGTTCTGCAGGGTCTGGTTCTGGAGCTCCTGGTTCTGCAGGGTCTGGTTCTGGAGCTCCTGGTTCTTCATGGTCTGGTTCTGGAGCTCCGGGTTCTGTAGAGTCTGGTTCTGGAGCTCCGGATTCTGCAGAGTCTGGTTCTGGAGCTCCTGGTTCTGCAGGGTCTGGTTCTGGAGCTCCTGGTTCTTCATGGTCTGGTTCTGGAGCTCCGGGTTCTGTAGAGTCTGGTTCTGGAGCTCCGGATTCTGCAGAGTCTGGTTCTGGAGCTCCTGGTTCTGCAGGGTCTGGTCCTTTAGCTCCTGGTTCGGCAGAGTCTGGTTCTGGAGCTCCGGGTTCTGCAGGGTCTGGTTTTGGAGCTCCTGGTTCTGCAGGGTCTGGTCCTGGAGCTCCTGGTTCTGGTCCATCTGGACTCTGGGAGTGAGCAGAATAAAAGACAGAGCTTAAAGTCCAGTGTTGATGGTGATGGTGATGATGAAGATGAAGAACTGGTATCAGGATTCGTTCAGTTCTGGTTGGACTCTCAACATGAGACACATAAAGAACATTAAACCCATCCTCACCCAGAACCTCTGAGTGTCTCCACATCTCTCTGCAGAACCACGAACTGGTCCAGAGTCTCCTACAGGACACAAACTCTCTTTACTTCCTGAACTTCACTTTAAATAATGAAAACTTTAAATCAGTTCTTCTTCACACACTTTGATCTGCACGGTGATGCGGCTCATCTCGTCATGGTAACGGCGGTTTGTCATGATGTCATCGTCGTGGGCGTCGGCCAGTGGAGCGCAGTGGTTGGAGATGAACTGGTCGTCATAGAAACGGCGGAGGAAGGGCATGGATTCGTCCACCTGCAGGATGACGGCTGCCTGCTGCATCACAGCGTTAGCCTGCGAGTTATCATGCACCCTGACAGGTGAGGACAGACAGGTGAGAACAGACAGGTGAGGACAGACAGGTGAGGACAGACAGGTGAGGAAAGACAGGTGAGGACAGACAGGTGAGGACAGACAGGTGAGGACAGACAGGTGAGGACAGACAGGTGAGGACAGACCAGGTGAGGACAGACAGGTGAGGACAGACAGGTGAGGACAGACAGGTGAGGACAGACAGGTGAGGACAGACCAGGTGAGGACAGACCAGGTGAGGACAGACAGGTGAGGACAGACAGGTGAGGACAGACAGGTGAGGACAGACAGGTGAGGACAGACCAGGTGAGGACAGACCAGGTGAGGACAGACAGGTGAGGACAGACCAGGTGAGGATAGACCAGGTGAGGACAGACAGGTGAGGACAGACAGGTGAGGACAGACAGGTGAGGACAGACCAGGTGAGGACAGACAGGTGAGGACAGACAGGTGAGGACAGACAGGTGAGGACAAACCAGGTGAGGACAGACCAGGTGAGGACAGACAGGTGAGGACAGACAGGTGAGGACAGACCAGGTGAGTACAAACCAGGTGAGGACAGACCAGGTGAGGACAGACAGGTGAGGACAGACCAGGTGAGGACAGACAGGTGAGGACAGACAGGTGAGGACAGACCAGGTGAGGATAGACCAGGTGAAGACAGACCAGGTGAGGACAGACAGGTGTGGACAGACCAGGTGAGGACAGACAGGTGAGGACAGACAGGTGAGGACAGACCAGGTGAGGATAGACCAGGTGAAGACAGCATGGCGGCGTACTCGTACTCGTCCACCAGAGTGATGCGGTACAGGCTGTACAGCAGGCCCGAGACAAACTGCATGCTGGGAACTGAGGACGAGCCTGGAGAAAGACAATTAGTCCATTAATCAATTAGTGCATTAATCAATTAGTCCATTAATATACACTGCTCACAAAAATGAAGGGAACACTTGATCTTCCCAGTTTAACACCGTCATCAGTTAAACTTCAGGATATCAATCTGTCCATTTAGGAAGAACAAGTGATTGTGAATCACTCTCAGCTGCTTTGGTGCAAATAAAAGTGAAGCAAGCCAACCCCCCCACAAAGGGAATGGTTCAGACAGCTGCTCTCTCCTCATCCTTCCTGACTGGTTCTTCTCTAGTTCTGTGTTCTGATAGTGTCCTCCTCACTACTTGTAGCATGAGGCGGTACCTGCAGCATCAGGTTGCACAGGTAGTCCAGCTCCTCTAGGACGGCACATCCATACGTGCGGTCGCAAGAAGGTTTGCTGTGTCTCCCAGCACAGTCTCAAGAGCACGGAGGAGATACCAGGAGACCGGCCGGTACACCAAGAGGGCCGGACAGAACCGTAGAAGGGCATCGACCCAGCAGCAGGACGGTACCTGACCTCCAGCAGGCTACTGGTGTGCATGTCTCTGACCAAACTGTCAGAAACAGACTCCATGAAGGCCCGCCGTCCTCTAGTGGAACCTGTGCTCACAGCTCAGCACCGTGCAGCTCCATTGGCATTTGCCAGAGAACACCAGAATCGGCAGGTCCGCCATTGGCGCCTGTTCTCTTCACAGATGAGAGCAGGTTCACACTGAGCACATGTGACAGGCGTGAAAGAGTCTGGAGACGCCGTGGTGAACGTTATGCTGCCTGTAAAACCATGTTTCAGTCCTCACTAGTATCAGAACCTCTTCAGAACCTCTTCAGTACCTCCGAATATGATCCAGAAGCTGCAGGAAAATCAGTACAGGAACAGAAAGACAAACTCAGTGGGACAGACAGGTGAGGACAGACCAGGTGAGGATAGACCAGGTGAAGACAGACCAGGTGAGGACAGACAGGTGTGGACAGACAGGTGAGGACAGACAGGTGAGGACAGACAGGTGAGGACAGACCAGGTGAGGATAGACCAGGTGAAGACAGACCAGGTGAGGACAGACAGGTGTGGACAGACAGGTGAGGACAGACAGGTGAGGACAGACAGGTGAGGACAGACCAGGTGAGGACAGACAGGTGAGGACAGACCAGGTGAGGACAGACAGGTGAGGACAGACAGGTGAGGACAGACAGGTGAGGACAGACAGGTGTGGTCTCTGACCTCTGGAATGTGTCGGTGAGCAGAGCGATCAGCAGGTTAACACACAGGATGGAGGACGCAGCCAGAAACGTCCCACACAGCAGAGGAGCCATGACGCCGTCCACGGTGGCCATGGCGGCGTACTCGTACTCGTCCACCAGAGTGATGCGGTACAGGCTGTACAGCAGGCCCGAGACAAACTGCATGCTGGGAACTGAGGACGAGCCTGGAGAAAGACAATTAGTCCATTAATCAATTAGTGCATTAATCAATTAGTCCATTAATATACACTGCTCACAAAAATGAAGGGAACACTTGATCTTCCCAGTTTAACACCGTCATCAGTTAAACTTCAGGATATCAATCTGTCCATTTAGGAAGAACAAGTGATTGTGAATCACTCTCAGCTGCTTTGGTGCAAATAAAAGTGAAGCAAGCCAACCCCCCCACAAAGGGAATGGTTCAGACAGCTGCTCTCTCCTCATCCTTCCTGACTGGTTCTTCTCTAGTTCTGTGTTCTGATAGTGTCCTCCTCACTACTTGTAGCATGAGGCGGTACCTGCAGCATCAGGTTGCACAGGTAGTCCAGCTCCTCTAGGACGGCACATCCATACGTGCGGTCGCAAGAAGGTTTGCTGTGTCTCCCAGCACAGTCTCAAGAGCACGGAGGAGATACCAGGAGACCGGCCGGTACACCAAGAGGGCCGGACAGAACCGTAGAAGGGCATCGACCCAGCAGCAGGACCGGTACCTGACCTCCAGCAGGCTACTGGTGTGCATGTCTCTGACCAAACTGTCAGAAACAGACTCCATGAAGGCCCGCCGTCCTCTAGTGGAACCTGTGCTCACAGCTCAGCACCGTGCAGCTCCATTGGCATTTGCCAGAGAACACCAGAATCGGCAGGTCCGCCATTGGCGCCCTGTTCTCTTCACAGATGAGAGCAGGTTCACACTGAGCACATGTGACAGGCGTGAAAGAGTCTGGAGACGCCGTGGTGAACGTTATGCTGCCTGTAAAACCATGTTTCAGTCCTCACTAGTATCAGAACCTCTTCAGAACCTCTTCAGTACCTCCGAATATGATCCAGAAGCTGCAGGCGTAGGGAATAAAGATCTCAGCGTACAGGAACAGGAAACACATCACGTCCCCAACGATGCTCCCCAACATGACGATGAACGGACCCATCAACCTGCACACACACACACACACACACACACACACACACACACACACACACACACACACACACACACACACACACACAAACACACACACACACACACACACACACACACACACACACACACACACACACACACAGTACAGAGATGGATCGCTGAAGGGACCGACTGGGCTCTGGTTCAGGGGTCAGGGGTCAGGGGTCAGGGGTCCCAGCCAGTGTGTGTGTGTGTGTGTCTTTGTGTGTGTACCTGAAGGCTCTGACGTGCTTCATCAGTCGCAGCCACAGGAAGATGACGGTGACGGAGAACAGACGCAGACTGGCGGTGTGAAGACGGACGGACGGACGAAACACGTCGGCCACGTGGACGCTGAACGACACCGTCAGCAGAGAGTACACCAGCCAATCAAATACGTTCCTGACAGGACACGCACACGAACACGCACCAAACACGCACGGTATTGTGTTATTTACGTGATATTATGTGTCTATAATAAGACTTTTGTGTTTGTGTGTGTGTGTGTGTGTGTGTGTGTGTGTGTGTGTGTGTGTGTGTGTTACCACAGGTCCTGGCTGTAACTTCCTCTCATCCTGTGAATCTGTTTGTTCTGATCCAAAAGGAAAACTCTCTCCTGCAGACACACACACACACACACACACACACACACACACACACACACACACACACATACCATTGTTATAGCAGATGTTTATAAAGTGTGACACTGTGGACCCGCTGCAAACACTTGAGTCCAGAGCCAGGCTATCTGTTTCCAGTCTTTATGCTATGCTAAGTTAGGCTATCTGTTTCCAGTCTTTATGCTATGCTAAGTTAGGCTATCTGTTTCCAGTCTTTATGCTAAGCTAAGCTAAGATAGTGGTTTCCTCCTGTTTCCATTCTTTATGCTAAGCTAAACTAAGCTAGCTGTTTCCCCTGTTTCCAGTATGTATGAATAGTATAAACTGTCCCTTTAAACCTGTCTTTTGTACCTGAGGCCACATGGGATGTGAGCAGCACAGGTCGTCATGGATACGACGCTCCGCCCACCGCCGCCAGAGGCGGATCTTCCTCCTTGAACGCAGGATGTCCTGCACTTCCCTCAGCACTTCCTCCAGAGTCAACAGGAGCGCCAGGACCACAAGGAGGACACGCCACCAATCCTGAGACAGAGAGAGAGAGATGGGTAAAGAGACAGACAGACAGGTGGAGACAGGTAGAGAGACAGACAGGTCACCTGGGGGAAGACGTAGCGATGAGGTGAGTCTCGGTGCACAGACACAGAGATGGCAACGGTTGTCCAGGAGACGTTGAACAGGAAGTTGAGGATGAGGAGAAGCCACGCCCCAAGCCTGGCAGCAGCACAGACAGACAGACAGACAGACAGGTAAAGACAGACAGACAGACAGGTAAAGACAGACAGACAGGTACCCTAGCACCTGAGAGCGATGATTTAAAATAAATTGAACCAATCAGAGTGGAGTTTACCTGCCGTACAGTTTCCATTTGACCTGGATCAGTTTGAGAAAGACCGGATTCATGATGAGGTCCAGTTTCCCCTGCTGGACCACCACCTCCAACTGAGACAGGTAGACAGACAGGTAGAGAGACAGACAGGTAGAGAAACAGGACAGGTAGAGAGACAGGACAGGTAGAGAGACAGGACAGGTAGAGAGACAGACAGGTAGAGAAACAGGACAGGTAGAGAGACAGACAGGTAGAGAAACAGGACAGGTAGAGAGACAGGACAGGTAGAGAGGCAGACAGGTAGAGAGACAGGACAGGTAGAGAGACAGGACAGGTAGAGAGACAGACAGGTAGAGAGACAGGACAGGTAGAGAGACAGACAGGTAGAGAGACAGGACAGGTAGAGAGACAGGACAGGTAGAGAGACAGGACAGGTAGAGAAACAGGACAGGTAGAGAGACAGGACAGGTAGAGAGGCAGACAGGTAGAGAGACAGGACAGGTAGAGAGACAGGACAGGTAGAGAGACAGACAGGTAGAGAGACAGGACAGGTAGAGAGACAGGACAGGTAGAGAGACAGACAGGTAGAGAGACAGGACAGGTAGAGAGACAGACAGGTAGAGAGACAGACAGGTAGAGAGACAGGACAGGTAGAGAGACAGACATGTAGAGAAACAGGACAGGTAGAGAGACAGGACAGGTAGAGAGACAGACAGGTAGAGAAACAGGACAGGTAGAGAGACAGGACAGGTAGAGAGGCAGACAGGTAGAGAGACAGGACAGGTAGAGAGACAGGACAGGTAGAGAGACAGACAGGTAGAGAGACAGGACAGGTAGAGAGACAGACAGGTAGAGAGACAGGACAGGTAGAGAGACAGACAGGTAGAGAGACAGGACAGGTAGAGAGACAGACAGGTAGAGAGACAGACAGGTAGAGAGACAGGACAGGTAGCGAGACAGACAGGTAGAGAAACAGGACAGGTAGAGAGACAGACAGGTAGCGAGACAGACAGGTAGACAGACAGGTAGAGAGACAGACAGGTAGAGAGACAAGACAGGTAGAGACAGGTAGAGAGACAGACAGGTAGAGAGAGTTAGAGAGACAGACAGAAAGACAGACAGGTAGAGAGAAAGGTAGACAGACAGGTAGAGACAGGTAGAGAGACAGACAGGTGAGCCACAGGAAAGACAGGTAGAAAGACAGGTAGAGACAGGTAGAGAGACCGACAGGTAGAGAGAGGTAGAGAGACAGACAGAAAGACAGACAGGTAGAGAGAAAGGTAGACAGACAGGTAGAGAGACAGACAGGTGAGCCACAGGAAAGACAGGTAGAAAGACAGGTAGAGAGAAAGACAGATAGAGAGACAGACAGGTAGAGAGAAAGACAGGTAGAGATAGGTAGAGAGACAGACAGGTAGAGAGAAAGACATGTGAGCCACAGGACAGATGGAACTGGACTGCAGGTAACTGATGGAACTGGACTGCAGGTAACTGATGGAACTGGACTACAGGTAACTGATGGAACTGGACTACAGGTAACTGATGGAACTGGACTACAGGTAACTGATGGAACTGGACTGCAGGTAACTGATGGAACTGGACTACAGGTAACTGATGGAACTGGACTGCAGGTAACTGATGGAACTGGACTAAAGGTAACTGATGGAACTGGACTACAGGTAACTGATGGAACTGGACTAAAGGTAACTGATGGAACTGGACTAAAGGTAACTGATGGAACTGGACTAAAGGTAACTGATGGAACTGGACTACAGGTAACTGAAGGAACTGGACTGCAGGTAACTGATGGAACTGGACTACAGGTAACTGATGGAACTGGACTGCAGGTAACAGATGGAACTGGACTGCAGGTAACTGATGGAACTGGACTACAGGTAACTGATGGAACTGGACTGCAGGTAACTGATGGAACTGGACTAAAGGTAACTGATGGAACTGGACTAAAGGTAACTGATGGAATTGGACTACAGGTAACTGATGGAACTGGACTGCAGGTAACTGATGGAACTGGACTGCAGGTAACTGATGGAACTGGACTAAAGGTAACTGATGGAACTGGACTGCAGGTAACTGATGGAACTGGACTGCAGGTAACTGATGGAACTGGACTAAAGGTAACTGATGGAACTGGACTGCAGGTAACTGATGGAACTGGACTAAAGGTAACTGATGGAACTGGACTGCAGGTAACAGATGGAACTGGACTACAGGTAACAGATGGAACTGGACTGCAGGTAACTGATGGAACTGGACTGCAGGTAACTGATGGAACTGGACTACAGGTAACTGATGGAACTGGACTGCAGGTAACTGATGGAACTGGACTGCAGGTAACAGATGGAACTGGACTACAGGTAACAGATGGAACTGGACTGCAGGTAACTGATGGAACTGGACTGCAGGTAACAGATGGAACTGGACTACAGGTAACAGATGGAACTGGACTGCAGGTAAGTGATGGAACTGGACTACAGGTAACAGATGGAACTGGACTACAGGTAACTGATGGAACTGGACTGCAGGTAACTGATGGAACTGGACTACAGGTAACTGATGGAACTGGACTACTGGTAACTGATGGAACTGGACTGCAGGTAACTGATGGAACTAGACTAAAGGTAACTGATGGAACTGGACTAAAGGTAACTGATGGAACTGGACTAAAGGTAACTGATGGAACTGGACTAAAGGTAACTGATGGAACTGGACTAAAGGTAACTGATGGAACTGGACTACAGGTAACTGATGGAACTGGACTGCAGGTAACTGATGGAACTGGATTGCAGGTAACAGATGGATCTGGACTAAAGGTAATTGATGGAACTGGACTACAGGTAACTGATGGAACTGGACTGCAGGTAACTGATGGAACTGGACTACAGGTAACTGATGGAACTGGACTGCAGGTAACTGATGGAACTGGACTGCAGGTAACTGATGGAACTGGACTGCAGGTAACTGATGGAACTGGACTGCAGGTAACTGAACTCACTGGAGACATCGGCTCACTGACGACTGCATCTACAAAACACAACAGACACTCAGTCACACAAACAGGTAGAGACAGACAGGTCAATGAGTGAGACAGCACTGTATGGTACCTGTTCCAACAGGTTCAGGTAGTAGTACTGTAGTATACCTGTAGTAGTACTGGAGTAGCAGTAGTAGCAGTGTTACCTTGCAGGTTGGTCTCAGGTGAATGTGGTTCCGGTTCTAACAGGTTCAGGTAGTAGTACTGCTGTCTGGTCATTCCGTCGGTCACATGGAACTGACTTAGCGCCAGCCGGGCCTGAACACAACCACATAAACACCAACATCATCTACTCTATTCTACTGTACTCTATTAATCTCTCCATATTTTTTTTGGACCAATCATAGCCCAGTCAGTAGGTGGGACATTGTTACCACTGGACTCATCCGACCAATCAGAGCAGTTATACAGAGCTGTCCATCAGAGTCCATTATCCCTGCCTCCGCCCCGAGCTCCAACAGCACCCGAGCTGCTTCACTGCGCTCTGAAAACATACACAGACAGTGCTTGTCAGAAGAGTCAGTAGAGTCAGAAGACTCAGTAGATTCAGTAGCGTCTAAAGATTCAGTAGATTCAGTAGAGTCAGAAGAGTCAGAAGAGTCAGTAGATTCAGTAGATTCAGTAGAGTCAGAAGATTCAGAAGACTCAGTAGATTCAGTAGATTCAGTAGCGTCTGAAGATTCAGTAGATTCAGTAGAGTCAGAAGAGTCAGTATAGTCAGTAGAGTCAGTAGAGTCAGTAGAGTCAGTAGAGTCAGAAGAGTCAGTAGAGTCAGTAGAGTCAGAGGAGTCAGTAGAGACAGTAGAGTCAGTAGAGTCAGAAGAGTCAGTAGAGTCAGAAGTGTCAGTAGAGTCAGTAGAGTCAGTAGAGTCAGAAGAGTCAGTAGAGTCAGTAGAGTCAGTAGAGTCAGAAGCATCAGTAGAGTCAGTAGAGTCAGTAGAGTCAGAGGAGTCAGTAGAGTCAGAAGAGACAGTAGAGTCAGTAGAGTCAGAAGAGTCAGAAGAGTCAGTAGAGTCAGTATAGTCAGTAGAGTCAGTAGATTCAGTAGAGTCAGAAGAGTCAGAAGAGTCAGAAGACTCAGTAGATTCAGTAGATTCAGTAGAGTCAGAAGAGTCAGAAGAGTCAGTAGATTCAGTAGATTCAGTAGCGTCTGAAGATTCAGTAGATTCAGTAGAGTCAGAAGAGTCAGTATAGTCAGTAGAGTCAGTAGAGTCAGAGGAGTCAGTAGAGACAGTAGAGTCAGTAGAGTCAGAAGAGTCAGTAGAGTCAGAAGTGTCAGTAGACTCAGTAGAGTCAGTAGAGTCAGAAGAGTCAGTAGAGTCAGTAGAGTCAGTAGAGTCAGAAGCATCAGTAGAGTCAGTAGAGTCAGTAGAGTCAGAAGAGTCAGAAGAGTCAGTATAGTCAGTAGAGTCAGTAGTCAGTAGAGTCAGAAGAGTCAGTAGAGTCAGTAGAGTCAGAAGAGTCAGTAGAGTCAGTAGAGTCAGAAGAGTCAGTAGAGTCAGTAGAGTCAGAGGAGTCAGTAGAGTCAGAAGAGACAGTAGAGTCAGTAGAGTCAGAAGAGTCAGAAGAGTCAGTATAGTCAGTAGAGTCAGTAGAGTCAGTAGAGTCAGAAGAGTCAGTAGAGTCAGTAGAGTCAGAAGAGTCAGTAGAGTCAGTAGAGTCAGAAGAGTCAGTAGAGTCAGTAGAGTCAGTAGAGTCAGAAGAGTCAGAAGAGACAGAGGAGTCAGTAGAGTCAGTATAGTCAGTAGAGTCAGTAGAGTCAGTAGAGTCAGAAGAGTCAGAAGAGTCAGTAGAGTCAGAAGAGTCAGTAGAGTCAGTAGAGTCAGAAGCGTCAGTAGAGTCAGTAGAGTCAGAAGAGTCAGTAGAGTCAGTAGAGTCAGTAGAGTCAGTAGAGTCAGAAGAGTCAGAAGAGACAGAGGAGTCAGTAGAGTCAGTATAGTCAGTAGAGTCAGCAGAGTCAGTAGTGATGTCAGTGGTGACATCACCAGTAGTACCCAGGTTGGCGGCGAGCTGCAGCGGTGTTCTGTGTTTGTAGTCGGTGCAGCTGATGGAGGCTCCGGCCTGCAGCAGCAGTCTGATGGAACCTACAGCATCATTCTTGGCAGCGTAGTGAAGCGGACTCTGCTGGTCCAGAAGAGTCCGAGCCTCTGGATCAGCTGAGGACAACACACACACCTATTGATCAGGATCTGTAGATCTGATCTGCCCTGTTGTCACTGTGGCATTTCTATAGCTCTAAACACCACAGTCATGGATGGACTATGAGAAAGTGGGGGATACTGGGGGACAGTGGGGGACAGTAATGGGGGACAGCGGGGGACAGTGGGGGACAGTAGTTCGACAGCCCCCCACCCACTGGAGCAAGACACCCAGACCGAGACTGAACCATCCTTTATGGTTGTTTTGCGTCTCTATATAGTCATTTTGTGGGGGGGTTCAGTCTGAGGGGCCAGAGGCCGGTAGATTTGTTCAATAACCCATCCATGACTACAGTACCCATGAGCCTCAGCAGCTGTGAACTGACTCTGGGTAGGACAGATAGCATCAAAAGAGCACCGGACCTGGACTCGTCCACACAGACCTTTTCGGACCAGCAGGAAGTGAACCATGTCCTGGTAGTCCAGCGCAGAGGCCACGTGAAGCGCCGTGACTCCAAACTGATCCGGCCGGAGGAGGTCCGAGCCCCGGTCCAAGAAGAACCGCATCACATCCACACTCCATGCCCTGGAGATCTGCCACACACACCAGTGATTGTAGAATGAACATATGAACAATAGAATATTCTGTTGTTGTGTGTCTAACACGTCTCTGTTGTGTAATGGGTTAGAAAGACACACTGATATATTAAAGTCACTGTTTTATTGAGAGTGAGAATAAATAAAAACACATGTTGACCTCGTGCAGGATCGTCTGTCCATATCTGTCTGAGCTGTTTGGATCGGCTCCGTCTGAGATCACTTCATCCAGGAACTCCAGGTCCACCTGCACACAACACACACACTGTCTGTTACCTGGTCAGTGTTACCTGGTCAGTGTTACCTGCTCAGTGTTACCTGGTCAGTGTTACCTGGTCAGTGTTACCTGGTCAGTGTTACCTGGTCAGTGTTACCTGGTCAGTGTTACCTGGTCAGTGTTACCTGGTCAGTGTTACCTGGTCAGTGTTACCTGGTCAGTGTTACCTGGTCAGTGTTACCTGGTCAGTGTTACCTGGTCAGCGTTACCTGGTCAGCGTTACCTGGTCAGTGTTACCTGGTCAGTGTTACCTGGTCAGTGTCCTGGTCAGTGTTACCTGGTCAGTGTTACCTGGTCAGTGTTACCTGGTCAGTGTTACCTGGTCAGTGTCCTGGTCAGTGTTACCTGGTCAGTGTTACCTGGTCAGCGTTACCTGGTCAGTGTTACCTGGTCAGTGTCCTGGTCAGTGTTACCTGGTCAGTGTTACCTGGTCAGTGTTACCTGGTCAGTGTTACCTGGTCAGCGTTACCTGGTCAGTGTTACCTGGTCAGTGTTACCTGGTCAGTGTCCTGGTCAGTGTTACCTGGTCAGTGTTACCTGGTCAGCATTACCTGGTCGGTGTTACCTGGTCAGTGTTACCTGGTCAGCGTTACCTGGTCAGCGTTACCTGGTCAGTGTTACCTGGTCAGCATTACCTGGTCAGTGTTACCTGATCAGCGTTACCTGGTCAGTGTTACCTGCTCAGTGTTACCTGCTCAGTGTTACCTGGTCAGTGTTACCTGCTCAGTGTTACCTGGTCAGTGTTACCTGGTCAGTGTCCTGGTTGGTAGCAGCCATCCATCTGAAGTGATTCATCAGTTTTTGATTCAGCGTTTGGTTTTTGTTCGTTGTGTCGGTTTCGTCTTCGTGACCTTCTTCATCCTCAGCTAGACCGCTGTACTTCGTCTCCAGCTGAACACCTGAACATTAATTATTAATATTAAAGCTTTAATATGTCCAGATCTGAAAACTGCACCTGGACTCTGAGTCTCTGTGTCACCTGTCAGTTTTCTTCTTCTCTGCTTCCAACGGCCGCAGGAGTACGACGCCCACCGAGCTGCAGCCTTCACTACTGCTGACACCAAGGACCTGGACCCTGGGGACTGGGGACACCCCGAGACCTGGGGACACCCCGAGACCTGGGGACACCCCGAGACCTGAAGACATACAGAGACCTGAAGAAATACAGATACCTGGGGACACCCAAGACCTGGGGACACCCCGAGACCTGGGGACACCCCGAGACCTGGGGACACCCCGAGACCTGGGGACTACCCGAGACCTGGGGACTACCCGAGACCTGGGGACACCCCGAGACCTGAAGACATACAGAGACCTGAAGACATACAGAGACCTGAAGAAATACAGATACCTGGGGACACCCCGAGACCTGGGGACACCCCGAGACCTGGGGACTACCCGAGACCTGGGGACATACAGAGACCTGAAGACATACAGAGACCTGAAGAAATACAGATACCTGGGGACACCCCGAGACCTGGGGACAGTCAGTCAAGTCTTTATTTTGTCTTTTTTAATCTCAATGTCTTCAGCTGCTGTTTGAACTCTTTTTTATTAGAGGCTGTTTATGTAAATATTCTTCTTCTTCTTCTTAATAAATGTGGGCCGATAGTCCTGATGGTGGCGCTACAGCAACCGTCTAAATTTTAAAAGGGTTTTAAAATTCATAACAAATCAGCCGTACGTGCTACAACTTCTCAACTTCGGTGAAACTTATTAAACCTCCCACATTTTTCTCTCAATTGACACCAAACTTGTTGCATCTTCAGACTGTCCTCCACAGACCATCCAGACAGATTTTGGACTTATGGAGCCCACAGAGCATCAGAACGTCTTAGTGGTACCAGAACTGTACACAGCTGCTGCAGAGTCTCACTAAATAAATCTCTAAACAACAGCAGCTCTAATTCTGTTTTAATTTGATGTTTTTCTGCCGTCAGTCTTTTGTTCTTTGGTTTAAAAAACGTCTGTATGAATAAAATGTATTGTCATGAGTTCAGCTCCACACGGCTGGAACTCCCAGCAGACTGAAACAAACAGACTGCAGGTGGACCTGGCTCTGGTTCTGGCTCAGACTCACCTGGATTGTGTCGGCCCTTCCTGTCATCTCCAGCTCCAGTCCAGGATTCTGCAGACCTGTCAGACTGGGCCGGGACCCGTCTTCATCCTGTTTCTGTTGAGCCTCCGTCCACCAGGTCAGACCTCCAGACCTGCTGGACTTTCTTAAACCTGCCAGACCTCCAGAAACCTGCTGGACCCCCAGAAACCTGCTGGACCTCCTGAAACCTGCTGGACCCCCTGAAACCTGCTGGACCTCCTGTACCCAGAAAGACTATCTGAAACCTGCTGGACCTGTCAGAACTGTTTCCAGATTTTGTATCTTCTGTTCTTGATCCTGGATGAAGACCTAAAATCAGCTAGGAACTGTGTCTGGATCTGGTCTTCTCCTGGTGGTTCTGATGGACTGAGGTGATCTGGATCCGTCTTACTCTTCACCTGGTGGTTCTGACGGACTGAGCTGATCAGGATCCGTCTGAGTTTTGAGCTTCAGCTGCACAAAACAAAACCATAAAGTCATCTGACGGTGACGTTTATCAGCCTGTTGCCCTGCTGAAAGCTTTATGGTTGATCTTATCAGTGGGTGGAGGTTTCAGGTCCAGGTCCAGGTCCAGGTCCAGGTCCAGGTCCAGGACTCGGACTGAACAAAACAGTCCTCTTTATTCAAACAGAAAGAAATTGAAAGAAAACCAACGACTGACATCAACAGAAATAATTTAATAAACTTTTAATTTATGTAACAAACATGAGCTCCACCTGGAGCTGTTTCATCTGGAGAAAAGTGAACATGTGATGAAAGAAGACAGAAGTTGGTGGTTTGATTCCCTCCTGACGGCTGCCCGAGTGTCTTTGAGCAGTGCTTTATCCGAACCAGTGGTTTCCCATACACTCAGTGTTCCAGGAGACTCCACAGAGCCAACACCACTCTGCTCTGCACAGAGGACACTGCATGTGCATACAGCCGCCTGCAGAGGGAGACAAACACAGTACTCATATACAGTACTTACAGGATATACTATATACAGTACTTATCTAGAATATACGGTACAATATCTATATACAGTACGTATAGTATATACAATACTCAGATACAGTATGTACAGTGCATACATAGTCTAGGGTTAGGATTACTGGAATATCAGTAAAACAGACAGAACTACTCTGACAGACCAGTTCACACCAGTTCACACCAGTTCAGACCAGTTCAGACCAGTTCAGACCAGTTCAGACCAGTTCACACCAGAGACCAGTTCAGACCAGTTCAGACCAGTTCAGACCAGTTCACACCAGAGACCAGTTCAGACCAGTTCAGACCAGTTCAGACCAGTTCACATCAGTTCACACCAGTTCACATCAGTTCAGACCAGTTCACACCAGTTCACATCAGTTCAGACCAGTTCAGACCAGTTCAGACCAGTTCACACCAGTTCAGACCAGTTCACATCAGTTCAGACCAGTTCAGACCAGTTCAGACCAGTTCAGTTCAGACCAGTTCAGACCAGTTCAGACCAGTTCACACCAGTTCAGACCAGAGACCAGTTCAGACCAGTTCAGACCAGTTCACACCAGTTCAGACCAGTTCAGACCAGTTCAGACCAGTTCAGACCAGTTCACACCAGTTCAGACCAGTTCAGACCAGTTCAGACCAGTTCACACCAGTTCAGACCAGAGACCAGTTCAGACCAGTTCAGACCAGTTCACACCAGTTCAGACCAGTTCAGACCAGTTCAGACCAGTTCAGACCAGTTCACACCAGTTCAGACCAGAGACCAGTTCAGACCAGTTCAGACCAGAGACCAGTTCAGACCAGTTCAGACCAGAGACCAGTTCAGACCAGTTCAGACCAGAGACCAGTTCAGACCAGTTCAGACCAGTTCACACCAGTTCAGACCAGAGACCAGTTCAGACCAGTTCAGACCAGTTCACACCAGTTCAGACCAGAGACCAGTTCAGACCAGTTCAGACCAGTTCAGACCAGTTCACACCAGTTCAGACCAGAGACCAGTTCAGACCAGTTCAGACCAGTTCACACCAGTTCAGACCAGTTCAGACCAGTTCAGACCAGTTCACACCAGTTCAGACCAGAGACCAGTTCAGACCAGTTCAGACCAGTTCACACCAGTTCAGACCAGAGACCAGTTCAGACCAGTTCAGACCAGAGACCAGTTCACACCAGTTCAGACCAGTTCAGACCAGTTCAGACCAGTTCACACCAGTTCAGACCAGAGACCAGTTCAGACCAGTTCAGACCAGTTCACACCAGTTCAGACCAGAGACCAGTTCAGACCAGTTCAGACCAGAGACCAGTTCAGACCAGTTCAGACCAGTTCAGACCAGTTCACACCAGTTCAGACCAGAGACCAGTTCAGACCAGTTCAGACCAGAGACCAGTTCAGACCAGTTCAGACCAGAGACCAGTTCAGACCAGTTCAGACCAGAGACCAGTTCAGACCAGTTCAGACCAGTTCACACCAGTTCAGACCAGAGACCAGTTCAGACCAGTTCAGACCAGTTCAGACCAGTTCACACCAGTTCAGACCACAGACCAGTTCAGACCAGTTCACACCAGTTCAGACCAGAGACCAGTTCAGACCAGTTCAGACCAGTTCACACCAGTTCAGACCAGTTCAGACCAGTTCACACCAGTTCAGACCAGAGACCAGTTCAGACCAGTTCAGACCAGAGACCAGTTCAGACCAGTTCAGACCAGAGACCAGTTCAGACCAGTTCAGACCAGAGACCAGTTCAGACCAGTTCACACCAGTTCAGACCAGTTCAGACCAGTTCACACCAGTTCAGACCAGTTCAGACCAGTTCACACCAGTTCACACCAGTTCACACCAGTTCAGACCAGAGACCAGTTCAGACCAGTTCACACCAGTTCACACCAGTTCAGACCAGAGACCAGTTCAGACCAGTTCACACCAGTTCAGACCAGTTCACACCAGTTCACACCAGTTCACACCAGTTCAGACCAGAGACCAGTTCAGACCAGTTCACACCAGTTCAGACCAGTTCACACCAGTTCACACCAGTTCATGTATCAGTTGAAGTATTATGAAGTGTTACCGTTTCTCTCCACAGGAACTGAACACTGAGGGCAGCGTTTAGTCGACTCCTGCAGGAGGAGTAGGGAGGCTCGATCCCACCTCCCTCTGAGAGACGCCTCCTCCTCCACCACAAAACCCTGAGGAGAGAGGAGGAGGAGAGAGGAGGAGGAGAGAGGAGAGGAGAGGAGGAGGAGAGAGGAGGAGGAGAGGAAGAGGAGAGGAGAGGAGAGGAGAGGAGAGGAGGAGGAGAGAGGAGAGTGGAGGAGGAAAGAGGAGGAGAGGAGGAGAGAGGAGGAGAGGAAGAGGAGAGGAAGAGGAGAGGAGAGGAGAGGAGAGGAGAGGAGAGGAGAGGAGAGGAGAGGAGAGGAGAATTATCGATTGGTCAGCTCTGTGACTGGTCAGCCCTGTGATTGGTCAGCCCTGTAATTGGTCAGCTCTGTAATTGGTCAGCCCTGTGATTGGTCAGCTCTGTGATTGGTCAGCCCTGTGATTGGTCAGCCCTGTGATTGGTCAGCTCTGTAATTGGTCAGCCCTGTGATTGGTCAGCTCTGTGATTGGTCAGCTCTGTGATTGGTCAGCCCTGTGATTAGTCAGCCCTGTGACTGGTCAGCTCTGTGATTGGTCAGCCCTGTGATTGGTCAGCTCTGTGATTGGTCAGCTCTGTGATTGGTCAGCCCTGTGATTGGTCAGCTCTGTGACTGGTCAGCCCTGTGATTGGTCAGCTCTGTGATTGGTCAGCTCTGTGATTGGTCAGCACTTTGACTGGTCAGCTCTGTGATTGGTTAGCTCTGTGATTGGTCAGCACTTTGACTGGTCAGCTCTGTGATTGGTCAGTTCACCTGAGAGGCTTCAGCAGTGGGCGGGGCCTGCTCGGTGGGACACGCCCCCTCATGGTACGCCTCCCTGCAGTGTTTGCAGAAGACGAAGCCACAGCCGAGCCGTCGGTCACACTGAACCCTCCTGCTGCCGTCAGACGGGAGAAGCCCCGCCCCACAGCCAGGTGACGGACACATCAGTCCTCCAATCATCAGCAGGCACTCCTCTGCCCCGTACTGCTGGTACCGCCCATACTGAGAGACACAAACAGAGACCAGATCAGCCCGTTTCCATGGTTACAGCATCATCTCGTGGTAACGCACAACTCCAGGTTCTCAGTCACAACACATCTGTATTTACACATCCAGGACCGGACAGAAGCAGCCGGGCCCGAACTCAGAACATCTGTAAACAGACGACCAAAAACCACTTTATCACATTACTCTGTTTCATATCGTATTCATACTTTAATCCAGTCACACTGATTTCCTTCTACAGTAACTATAAACTATAATATACAAACTAAACTGAACAGAACCAGTAACTGGACCTCAACTTAATCCTTCAGTTTGTTGGTGTGTTCATGAACGATGGCTTTATATCGCCCCACACAGTAGCCAAAATCATTCTTTATATGTTTTTACATGAGCTAGATGAGATTTCCAAACATGTAAATCCAGACACTGTTTCAATATAAACTCCATCTGTAGAGATTAATGTTACAGAGTGTAACATTTAAAAAGGTTATTTTACATACGTAAAGGGATAGATAGAGATTTAAATGTGGCTTGCTTTTTTGTAGACACATCTAAAGGATAACTACGGAAAACAGGATGATGCACCTGAACACAGCCATGGGCCGGATACTGATGGAAATGTTTGTTTTCACCTCATCATCATCATGGTTTATTGAGTGTAGACTGATTCATTGTTGTGAAAGAAACCCAGACAGGGCGACGCTGCACTCTCATCACCCTGAAGGGGATTCTTTCACAACAATGACCGGCTAGCTGAACATTATCCCACTTATTACACGGCTACTTACTGAAGAAATCAATAATTTTACACAAAACGGTCCTCCAGAGTCCGACATCAGAGCTGCGCCCATAGCAACGGTCTGTTATATATAGCAACGGTCTGTAATACATAGCAACGGTCTGCTATACATAGCAACGGTCTGCTATACATAGCAACGATCTGTTACACATAGCAACGATCTGTAATACATAGCAACGGTCTGCTATACATAGCAACGGTCTGTAATACATAGCAACGGTCTGTAATACATAGCAACGGTCTGTTATGCATAGCAACGGTCTGCTATACATAGCAACGGTCTGTAATACATAGCAACGGTCTGTAATACATAGCAACGGTCTGCTATACATAGCAACGGTCTGCTATACATAGCAACGGTCTGCTATACATAGCAACGGTCTGTTACACATAGCAACGGTCTGTAATACATAGCAACGGTCTGTTATACATAGCAACGGTCTGTAATACATAGCAACGGTCTGTAATACATAGCAACGGTCTGCTATACATAGCAACGGTCTGTTACACATAGCAACGGTCTGTAATACATAGCAACGGTCTGTTATGCATAGCAACGGTCTGCTATACATAGCAACGGTCTGTAATACATAGCAACGGTCTGTAATACATAGCAACGGTCTGCTATACATAGCAACGGTCTGCTATACATAGCAACGGTCTGCTATACATAGCAACGGTCTGTTACACATAGCAACGGTCTGTAATACATAGCAACGGTCTGCTATACATAGCAACGGTCTGTAATACATAGCAACGGTCTGTTACACATAGCAACGGTCTGTTACACATAGCAACGGCCTGTTATACATAGCAACGGCCTGTTATACATAGCAACGGTCTGCTATAAAGAAATAACAGACCGCAGAACGCCGTGATTGACCAATCAGAACTGAGTATTCAACACAGTCGTGTAATAAATACATATAAATGTGTGTATATATACAGTATATATATAAATGTGTGTATATATACAGCATATATATATACATATATATATATATATATATATATAGTATATATGAGGAGGAAACACACTGACCTGATGGTCTCCTAAAATCCTGAAATGATGCAGCTCTTTAATGAGAGAGTCAGCGCAGCCGGCTGGAGACACAAATATCACGTTTATTATTATTATTACACACTTAAAAAGATTTAATCAGATTCATTGATTGTATTGATCACACATTTAGTCCACACAGTGACATCACACTGAGCCTCACCAGCACAGGGCAGCGAGTAGCCAATCACAGGGTGATAAACGAACTGTCGCTCGTTTAGTCGAGTCTGACAGTAACGATGGAAACACTCGAGACAGATCACATGACGCTCTGAACACTGGAAGACTAGGACATCGTCCCTGAGAGAGAGAGACAGGTAGAGAGAGAGAGAGACAGGTAGAGAGAGAGAGAGAGAGACAGGTAGAGAGAGAGAGACAGGTAGAGAGAGAGACAGATCACATGACGCTCTGAACACTGGAAGACTAGGACATCGTCCCTGAGAGAGAGAGACAGGTAGAGAGAGAGAGAGACAGGTAGAGAGAGAGAGAGACAGGTAGAGAGAGAGAGACAGGTAGAGAGAGAGACAGATCACATGACGCTCTGAACACTGGAAGACTAGGACATCGTCCCTGAGAGAGAGAGACAGGTAGAGAGAGAGAGAGACAGGTAGAGAGAGAGACAGATCACATGACGCTCTGAACACTGGAAGACTAGGACATCGTCCCTGAGAGAGAGAGACAGGTAGAGAGAGAGAGAGACAGGTAGAGAGAGAGACAGGTAGAGAGAGAGAGACAGGTAGAGAGAGAGAGAGAGAGACAGGTAGAGAGAGAGAGAGAGAGAGACAGATCACATGACGCTCTGAACACTGGAAGACTAGGACATCGTCCCTGAGAGAGAGAGACAGGTAGAGAGAGAGAGAGACAGGTAGAGAGAGAGAGACAGGTAGAGAGAGAGAGAGAGAGACAGGTAGAGAGAGAGAGAGACAGGTAGAGAGAGAGAGAGACAGATCACATGACGCTCTGAACACTGGAAGACCAGGACCATGTCCCTGAGAGAGAGACAGGTAGAGAGAGAGACAGAGAGAGAGAGAGAGAGAGACAGGTAGAGAGAGAGAGAGAGAGAGAGAGAGAGAGAGAGAGAGAGAGAGAGAGAGAGAGAGAGAGAGAGAGAGAGAGAGAGACAGGTAGAGAGAGAGAGAGAGACAGTTAGAGAGAGAGACAGACAGGTAGAGAGAGAGAGACAGGTAGAGAGAGAGAGACAGACAGGTAGAGAGACAGAGAGACAGGTAGAGAGAGACAGACGGGTAGAGAGAGAGAGAGACAGGTAGAGAGAGAGAGACAGACAGGTAGAGAGAGACAGACGGGTAGAGAGAGAGAGAGACAGGTAGAGAGAGAGAGACAGTTAGAGAGAGAGACAGACAGGTAGAGAGAGAGAGACAGGTAGAGAGAGAGAGACAGACAGGTAGAGAGACAGAGAGACAGGTAGAGAGAGACAGACGGGTAGAGAGAGAGAGAGACAGGTAGAGAGAGAGAGACAGGTAGAGAGAGAGAGACAGACAGGTAGAGAGACAGAGAGACAGGTAGAGAGAGACAGACGGGTAGAGAGAGAGAGAGACAGGTAGAGAGCGAGACAGACAGGTAGAGAGAGAGAGAGAGAGATTTAGTGTGTGTGTGTGTTACATGATGTCGGTGCAGGCGATACAGGGAACGTCTCTGCTGTTGGTCATAATGAGGTCAAGGGTCACAGAGAGGTCGTCATCTGAGGTCGGATGGGACGCACACTTCATGTAGAACTCCTGCGCACACACGCACACACACACACACACAGAGTGGAGGAACTACGTCTCCCAGAATGCCACTGGATGAACTGATTCACAGAGTTAAATATGCTAAACTCTGACGGCCATATTAAACAGAAGCCACGCCCCCTTACCGCTTCATTACCATGACAACTGTCTGATTGACACACGCCATGGATACGACCTCGGAGGAGGACATCATCCCAACAGGATGGACCCTGAGACAGAGAGAGAGACAGGAAAACATGATAATCATCACCATCATCACCATCGCACGCACGCACGCACACACACACACACACACACACACACACACACACACACACACACACACACACACACACACACACACACACACACGTATTGATTGTATTTTATATATAAATAATGGATTGATCTCTGATCGGCGCACTAAAAGCTTCTAAAGAACTAAAGTTGTTAAAGTTGTCACCCTGCTGAGCGTCAGCGTCGTCTGTCTGCAGCTTCTGCAACGAACTCTCAGTTTTCCTGGTTGGATCGACCTGCAGCTCTTACAGTACACAAAGAAAGTACTGCTTGTATGCACACCTGTACACACAAGTACACACAGTTAGAGTTCTTCTACTGATATATAAGAAACTACTGACAAACCAGGCATGTGCAGACATACTGCAGGAGTATACTACTGGATCACTGACATAATGCAGGAGTACTGAAATACTACTGGAATATTGACATACTGGAGGAGTACTCTCATACTGCAGGAGTATTAACATACTGGAGGAGTATTAACGTGCTGCAGGAGTACTGTCATACTGCAGGAGTATTAACATACTGGAGGAATACTGTCACACTGCAGGAGTATTAACATACTGGAGGAGTATTAACGTACTGGAGGAGTACTGTCACACTGCAGGCGTATTAACATACTGGAGGAGTATTAACGTGCTGCAGGAGTACTGTCATACTGCAGGAGTATTAACATACTGGAGGAGTACTGTCACACTGCAGGCGTATTAACATACTGGAGGAGTATTAACGTACTGCAGGAGTACTGTCATACTGCAGGAGTATTAACATAGTGGAGGAGTATTAACATACTGCAGGAGTACAGTCATACTGCAGGAGTATTAACATACTGGAGGAGTACTGTCATACTGCAGGAGTACTAACATACTGAAGGAGTATTAACATACTGGAGGATTACTGTCATACTGGAAGAGTATTAACATACTGGAGGAGTATTAACATACTGCAGGAGTATTAACATACTGGAAGAGAACTGACATACTGCAGGAGTATTAACATACTGGAGGAGTATTAACATACTGCAGGAGTATTGATATACTGCAGCAGTATTAACATACTGGAGGAGTACTGTCATACTGCAAGAGTATTAACATACTGGAAGAAAACTGACATACTGCAGGAGTATTAACATACTGCAGGAGTATTGACATACTGCAGGAGTATTAACATACTGGAAGAGAACTGATATACTGGAGGAGTATTAACATACTGGAAGAGAACTGACATACTGCAGGAGTATTGACATACTGCAGCAGTATTAACATACTGGAGGAGTACTGTCATACTGCAAGAGTATTAACATACTGGAAGAGAACTGACATACTGCAGGAGTATTAACATACTGGAGGAGTACTGTCATACTGCAAGAGTATTAACATACTGGAGGATTACTGACATACTGCAGGAATATTAAAATATTGGAGGAGTACTGTCATACTGCAGGAGTATTAACATATTGCAGGAGTATTAACATACTGGAGGAGTATTGACATACTGCAGGAGTATTAACATACTGGAAGAGAACTGATATACTGGAGGAGTATTAACATACTGGAAGAGAACTGACATACTGCAGGAGTATTGACATACTGCAGCAGTATTAACATACTGGAGGAGTACTGTCATACTGCAAGAGTATTAACATACTGGAAGAGAACTGACATACTGCAGGAGTATTAACATACTGGAGGAGTACTGTCATACTGCAAGAGTATTAACATACTGGAGGATTACTGACATACTGCAGGAGTATTAAAATATTGGAGGAGTACTGTCATACTGCAGGAGTATTAACATATTGCAGGAGTATTAACATACTGGAGGAGTACTGCCATACAGCAGGAGTATTAACATAGTGGAGGAGTATTGCCATACTGCAGGTGTATAAACATACTGCAGGAGTACTGACATACTACAGGAGTATTAACGTACTACAGGAGTATTAACATACTGCAGGAGTATTAACATACTGCAGGAGTATTAACATACTGAAGGAGTATTAACACTAGTACTAACATACTAGAGGAGTTCTATCATTCTGCAGGAGTACTGAAATACTGCAGGAGTATTAACATACTGGAGGAGTATTAATACTGGAGGAGTACTGTAATACTGCAGGAGTATTAACATACTGCAAGAGTACTGACATACTGCAGGAGTATTAACATGCTGGAAGAGTATTAACATACTGGAGGAGTACTGTAATACTGCAGGAGTATTAACATACTGGAGGAGTACTGCCATACTGCAGGAGTACTGAAATACTTAAATACTACTGGAGTACTGTCATACTGCAGGAGTACTGAAATACTGAAATACTACTGTCATACTGGAGGAGTATTAACATACTGAAATACTACTGG
>CAKAOJ020000509.1:172500-182500 GCA_916701645.2 Sebastolobus alascanus
GAACCACAGTAGAACCACATTAGAACTCAGTAGAACCACAGTAGAACTCAGTAGAACTTCAGTAGAACCACAGTAGAACCACAGTAGAACCTCGACAGAAGAGAACAGGACTCACCGATCATCAGTCACTTCGTCCTTCAGAGTCCATGCGTGTTTACAGTCTGCCGGCCGCGGTGCACTCTGGGTACTGAAGTCCCGCTGCACACACACAAACGTTACAAACCTCCTGTAAAACTACAGCGCGGTCGCGCGTAGATGACGTCACGCAGCGGCGCCGGAAGGAGATCGTATTTATGAATTTTAATAAACTTGTTTTTCGTTTTTTCTTTGTATGTTTTTGTGAGCGGCAGAAGAACCGGAACATTAGCGGGTTTCTCAGACATTAAAGTCCCGTTAGTGTCTCCGGTTCGGTTCGGTTCGGTTCGTCAGATGGCAGAGAGTCCTGACAGCAGCGTCCTGCAGCGGACCCACACCTGCGGTACCGACCCGGTGAGACACATGATACCGGATCAATATGATCACTGATCAATAACTATAATACTATAACAGGTACTGATGGACGGTCTGATCACTGATCAATAACTATAATACTATAACAGGTACTGATGAACGGTCTGATCACTGATCAATAACTATAATACTATAACACGTACTGATGAACGGTCTGATCACTGATCAATAACTATAATACTATAACAGGTACTGATGAACGGTCTGATCACTGATCAATAACTATAATACTATACCTGTTCCTGAGTTATTGATGAACGGTCTGATCACTGATCAATAACTATAATACTATACCTGTTCCTGAGTTACTGATGAACGGTCTGATCACTGATCAATAACTATAATACTATAACAGGTACTGATGAACGGTCTGATCACTGATCAATAACTATAATACTATAACAGGTACTGATGAACGGTCTGATCACTGATCAATAACTATAATACTATAACAGGTACTGATGAACGCTCTGATCACTTATCAATAACTATAATACTATAACAGGTACTGATGGACGGTCTGATCACTGATCAATAACTATAATACTATAACTGTTCCTGAGTTATTGATGAACGGTCTGATCACTGATCAATAACTATAATACTATACCTGTTCCTGAGTTATTGATGAACGATATGATCACTGATCAATAACTATAATACTATAACTGTTCCTGAGTTATTGATGAACGATATGATCACTGATCAATAACTATAATACTATAACAGGTACTGATGGACGGTCTTATCACTGATCAATAACTATAATACTATAACTGTTCCTGAGTTATTGATGAACGATATGATCACTGATCAATAACTATAATACTATAACTGTTGATGAGTTATTGATGAACGATATGATCACTGATCAATAACTATAATACTATACCTGTTCCTGAGTTATTGATGAACGATATGATCACTGATCAATAACTATAATACTATAACTGTTGATGAGTTATTGATGAACGATATGATCACTGATCAATAACTATAATACTATACCTGTTCCTGAGTTATTGATGAACGATATGATCACTGATCAATAACTATAATACTATAACTGTTCCTGAGTTATTGATGAACGATATGATCACTGATCAATAACTATAATACTATAACTGTTCCTGAGTTATTGATGAACGATATGATCACTGATCAATAACTATAATACTATAACTGTTCCTGAGTTATTGATGAACGGTCTGATCACTGATCAATAACTATAATACTATACCTGTTCCTGAGTTATTGATGAACGATATGATCACTGATCAATAACTATAATACTATACCTGTTCCTGAGTTATTGATGAACGATATGATCACTGATCAATAACTATAATACTATAACTGTTCCTGAGTTATTGATGGACGGTCTGATCACTGATCAATAACTATAATACTATAACTGTTCCTGAGTTACTGATGGACAGTCTGATCACTGATATATATAGTGTATATATATATATATATATATATATATATATATATATATATATATATATGTATATACTGTATATATATACAGTATATACATATGTATATATATGTATATATAGTATATACGTATATACTATATAGACATATGTATATACGTATATACTATATATATACAGATATACTATATACACATATATATATATAGTATATATACATATATACTATATATACATATACATATGTATATACAGTATATATGTATATATACTATATATATGTATATATAGTATATATACATATGTATATATAGAATATACGTATATATATAGTATATACGTATATACGTATATACTATATACATATGTATATACGTATATACTATATAAACATACGTATATATAGTATGTACGTATATACATATGTATATATAGTATATACGTATATACATATGTATATATAGTATATATAGTTTATATGTATATATAGTATATACGTATATACATATGTATATATAGTATATATGTATATATAGTTTATATGTATATATAGTATATACGTATATACATATGTATATATAGTATATACGTATATACATATGTATATATAGTATATACGTATATACATATGTATATATAGTATATATGTATATATAGTTTATATGTATATAAAGTATATACGTATATACATATGTATATATAGTATATACGTATATACATATGTATATGTATTATAGAAATAAATGCCAGAGTGTCAGAGTCGTGTTAAGCCAATCAGCAGCTGCTTCCTGTTTCTGGTTCCGAGTCCAAACACACAAATAACCACGACAACATTTAGACGACGATAAACGAAACACATCGGCTGCCATCGGTGAATGTCATCGTATCGTGCGATAGGCCGATGGCAGTCAAGGCCGATAAATCGGTGCATCCCTCGAAACAACAATCTGAAGCCCCTCCCCCTCCCTTCTGCAGGTGGTGAAGGTGGAGTCAGGTGAGTCCGGTGAGCCAGGTGAGCCAGGTGAGCCAGGTGAGCCAGGTGAGTCGGTCCTGACGCTGTCACAGACCGCCGAGCTTCACTTCCTGCGTTTGCGGGTTGGAGAGTTGGAGAGAGAGAAGGTGGAGCTGTCGGCCGAGAACCAGAGACTGAAGAACACGCTGGTCCACGGTGAGTCCAGATCCACCTGGTCTACCTGTTCACAGGAACCAATCAGAGAACACTTACACAATGAGTTCACATCTGATCTGGATTAAACAAATCTGATCTGGTTTGATTTTATGACATTTGATATGACTACATTTCCCAGAAATCCCTGGGCTCCTGTCTACCATGTGGCAGACGTTAGGCCAGGTCAACAGTCATCACTCGGTCTCCACGGCAACAGGCAGGAGCGACAGTTATGCTCCATACTCCCATCAGTACCACACAGCGACCAATCAGGACGGAGACTTCAGTCCGCAGGTGTGTGTCCAGCAGCTCCAGGAGGAGCTGAGCGGAGACACGTCGGAGTCCTGGGGCCCGCTGGGCTCTGAGGACGAGGAGGTACCAGAACCGGGCCTGGGGAGCCACATGGGGGAGGAGGCGCCGCTCTGCAGCCAGACCGACATGGAGGAACTGAGGAGGAGCTGCTCCGAGAGCCAGTGTACCGCCGGAACCGTTAACGGACAGGTGAGAACACCTCGGATCTCACCTGTCCGTTTACACCGGATCAGATCCACTTTACACTGGAACCGATCCGGTTTACAATGGATCTGATCCGGTTTACACTGGATCTGATCCGGTTTACACTGGATCTGATCCGGTTTACACTGGAACTGATCCGGTTTACATTGGATCTGATTCGGTTTACACTGGATCTGATCCGGTTTACAATGGATCTGATCCGGTTTACACTGGATCTGATCCGGTTTACACTGGAACTGATCCGGTTTACATTGGATCTGATCCGTTTTATAATAGATCTGATCCGGTTTACACTGGAACTGATCCGGTTTACACTGTATCTGATCCGTTTTATAATGGAACTGATCCGGTTTACATTGGATCTGATCCGGTTTACACTGGAACTGATCCGGTTTACACTGGAACTGATCCGGTTTACACTGGATCTGATCCGGTTTATAATGGATCTGATCCGGTTTACACTGGATCTGATCCGTTTTACACTGGGACTGATCCGGTTTACATTGGATCTGATCCGGTTTACACTGGAACTGATCCGGTTTACACTGGAACTGATCCGGTTTATAATGGATCTGATCCGGTTTACACTGGAACTGATCCGGTTTACAATGGATCTGATCCGGTTTACAATGGATCTGATCCGGTTTACACTGGAACTGATCCGGTTTACACTGGATCTGATCCGTTTTATAATGGATCTGATCCGGTTTACACTGGATCTGATCCGGTTTACGATGGAACTGATCCGGTTTACAATGGATCTGATGCGGTTTACACCGGAACTGATCCGGTGTACAGTGGATCTGATCCGGTTTTGATTTAATCTGATCTGGTTTTAAACTTGTCTCTTATGGTTTAATCCGAGCTCATTAACACATCGTTAACAGCTCGTTAACAACTAGTTATTGTCTCATTTACCTGTTCTGTCCGTCCAGGTGAGAGCTCGTTAACAGCTCGTTAACACATCGTTAACAGCTCGTTAACAGATAGTTCATTTACCTTTTCTGTCCGGCCAGGTGAGAGCTCGTTAACAGCTCGTTAACAGCTCGTTAACAGCTCGTTAACAGATAGTTCATTTACCGGTTCTATCTGTCCAGGTGAGAGCTCGTTAACACCTCGTTAATTGCTTGTTATCGTCTCATTTACCAGTTCTATCTGTCCAGGTGAGAGCTCGTTAACACATCGCTAATTGCTTGTTATCGTCTCATTTACCTGTTCTTTCTGTCCAGGTGAGAGCTCGTTAACACATCATTAATTGCTTGTTATCGTCTCATTTACCTGTTCTATCTGTCCAGGTGAGAGCTCGTTAACGCCTCGTTAATTGCTTGTTATCGTCTCATTTACCTGTTCTATCTGTCCAGGTGAGCCAGGTGGAGGTGTATCCGGGCTCTGGTGTTCTCTGTGATGTACGCTCGTGGCAGGCAGCCAATCAGGCGCAGTCTCCCACGGCGATGGCGCGGACGCTGCTGCTGGGTGTGTTTGATATGAACACCCTGATGAACAGTAACCTGAGAGGCGGACGGAGCCGCCGCCCAGCCTCACACTCACAACGCAGCGCTCTCGACCCGCACAGGATAAACGCCATCTTCAGTAGGTTCAGAGCGAACAGCAGAATGTTCCTTTAATCCGTCCGTCCTCTCTCACCGTCTTCCTCTCTGTTTCTCAGACGCCATCCTGGCTCGGTTTCCTCTCGCCAAGAGAGGAGTCATTGGCTCCGGCATCAACTCCAAACTGTCTGAGATCCGTTTCCGCTCCCGGAGAGCCAATCGAGATCCCCAATTTCTCTGACGGACAGCTAGATGGCTCCGCCTACCTCACTGAAAAATGTCCAATTAGAACACAGCAGTCTGGAGCTGCTGGACCAATGAGCAGCTGTCGGACTGACTGACAGTTTGATTTCAACTACTGTTCAGTTTCAGGTCGCTGAGTCAGCGGTTCTGTTGCCATAATGACCTCTTGGAGAGCTGTGCGTTGCCATAACAACCCGGTAACCTACTACATCATGACCACAAATAGATGCGAAAGACTACTACCACTACAAAGAGACGCAAAACAACTACAAAGAGACGCAAAACAACTACAAAGAGACGCAAAACGACCATAAAGAGACGCAAAGCAACTACAAAGAGACGCAAAACGACCACATAGAGACGCAAAACAACTACAAAGAGACGCAAAACAACTACAAAGAGACGCAAAATGACCACAAAGAGACGCAAAACGACCACAGAGACGCAAAACAACTACAAAGAGACGCAAAATGACCACATAGAGACGCAAAACAACTACAAAGAGACGCAAAACGACCACATAGAGACGCAAAACAACTACAAAGAGACGCAAAACGACCACAAAGAGACACAAACTAAGAGAAGCAAAACGACCACAAAGAGACACAAACTAAGAGAAGCAAAACGACCACAAAGAGACACAAACTAAGAGAAGCAAAACGACCACAAAGAGACGCAAAATAAAAACCAGACTCAAAACAACCACAAGAGATGAAACATGTAGTGATGTTGTTTTGTGTCTTGCTCCTCTGTAGGAGGACTTGTCTGTTGTCTCGTAATCCATCCATGACTCTACTCTCTACTCTTCTCCTTCCCTACCTCCTCCTCTCCTCCTCTACCTCTTCCTCTCCTTCTCTACCTCCTCTCCTTCTCTACCTCCTTCTCTACCTCCTTCTCTACCTCCTCTCCTTCTCTACCTCCTTCTCTACCTCCTTCTCTACCTCCTTCTCTACCTCCTCCTCCCATCCATGACTCAACTGAGTTTTACTGAGTTCACGGTTTGAGTCGTAGTTTCATCCTGTTGATCCTGTAAACATTAAACAACTAATAAAGTCATGTCAGGAACGTCAGTTTGGATTTGTTTCCTCATCTGTCTCCTCCTCTATCTCCTCCTCCTATCTCCTCCTCTATCTCCTCCTCCTATCTCCTCCTCTACCTCCTCCTATCTCATCCTCTACCTCCTCCTGTCCTCCTCCTCTCCTCTCCTCCTCAACCTCCTCTCCTCTTCCTCTATCTCCTCCTCTATCTCCTCCTCTACCTCCTCCTGTCCTCCTCCTCTCCTCTCCTCTCCTCTCCTCCTCTACCTCCTCCTCTCCTCCTCCCCTACCTCCTCCTCTCCTCTCCTCTCCTCTCCTCTCCTCTCCTCTCCTCTCCTCTCCTCTCCTCTCCTCCTCTCCTCTCCTCCTCTACCTCCTCCTCTCCTCCTCTCCTCCTCTACCTCCTCTCCTCCTCCTCTACCTCCTCCTCTCCTCTCCTCCTCCTCTACCTCCTCCTCTCCTCTCCTCTCCTCCTCCTCTACCTCCTCCTCTCCTCCTCCCCTCCTCCTCTCCTCTCCTCCTCTACCTCCTCCTCCTCTCCTCTCCTCCTCTACCTCCTCCTCCTCCTCCTCTCCTCCTCTCCTCTCCTCCTCTACCTCCTCCTCCTCCTCCTCCTCCTCTACCTCCTCCTCTCCTCCTCCCCTCCTCCTCTCCTCTCCTCCTCTACCTCCTCCTCCTCCTCCTCCTCCTCTACCTCCTCTACTGTTGGTCCTCACCAGCTGTGTTTGTCTGTCCTCCTCCAGAGAACCAGTGAAGCTGTGAAGAGACTGAACTCTGAAGGATTTCCAGTTTCCTGAATCATCCAGCAGGAGGCGCCGTTTCCTCACAATAACCTCTGCACGTTATTAATGAAATAATAACTGAGTCATTATTCACACCTGCTTTTGTGTTCACTGAAACATGACATGAAAATGAAGTGGATTAAATGTTTAATTCTGGGGGATGATGGAGGTCATCAGACCTGAGGAGGAGGAGGAGGAGGAGGAGGAGGAGGAGGAGGAGGAGGAGGTGAAGAGGAGGAGGAGGAGGTGAAGAGGAGGAGGAGGAGGAGGAGGAGGAGGAGGTGAAGAGGAGCAGCTCTCTTCAGTCTGTCAGACACTGAGGAGGTTTGTGGAGGTTCAGATGCTCTCCAGCTCAGACTGACTGCTGTTTGAATCATAGCCTCTGATCCTCGTCCTCTCAGACAGGAGGAAGGAGGAGGAGGAGGAGGAGGAGGAGGAGGAGGAAGAGGAGGAAGAGGAGGATGTAGCCTACTGCCGCTGCTGCTCTTCAGTCTCACAAGTCAAACAGGATCCACTCATGTGATTTATACTGTCTTGTTTTTATGTAAAAGACTGAAGAAGAGCTTCATGTTCGATGCTGAAATCTGGTGAGTTTTTAAATCTCAGCTGATTCTGAGTCATTTCATTCATCTACACAGAATCACTCTGTTACTGTTTGTTTTAAAGCCACTAATGTTTAACTAGAAAATATGTCATATTAGAGAACAAATCAATGTAGGCCAGTAGGTCTTTGGAACAGAAATACACGTTGTCTGTTACTGACACATATTTTATTTCAGTTACGCACCGAAGAAAACACGTTTGTCATAAGAAGCTGATGAAGAAGAGCTTCTGTTGGACATGGAAGATGGAGCGTGGAAGCAGTTTTTAACCAAAACAAGACGACGTCTGGAAACAGCAGCAGCTTCAGCTTTTTAACGAATGGACAACGTCAAGATGAAGTCTGATTTTTTAACAAAAGGAAAATGAAGTTTTGAAGCAGCAGCTGGTGTTTCCAACAGACAGACGCTGAGGTTTGGAAGCAGTACGGCATGTTTTATTAACAGAAAATACAGTTTAGAGTTTCTAACAGACACAAAGATGAAGGTTGGAAGAAGCAGTCTGGGTTTTAATTAAAGGTCCTGACACACAAAGCCGACGGTCGTCTGACGGACAGTTTAAGGCCGGTGGACAGTTTGGGAACGTCGGACAGTTTGGTGTCGGCGGACAGTTAAGGGAACGTCGGACAGTTTGGTGTCGGCGGACATTTTGAGGCTGTGGGACAGTTTGAGGCCAAGGGACAGTTTGGGAACGTCGGACAGTTTGAGGCCGGTGGACAGTTTGGGAACGTCGGACAGTTTAAGGCTGGTGGACAGTTAAGGGAACGTCGGACAGTTTGAGGCCATCAGACAGTTTGAGGCCGGCGGACAGTTTGGGAACGTCGGACAGTTTCGTGTCGGCGGAAATTTTGAGGCTGGTGGACAGTTTGGGAACGTCGGACAGTTTGAGGCCGGTGGACAGTTTGGGACATCGGACAGTTTGGGAACGTCGGACAGTTTGGGAAAGTCGGACAGTTTGAGGCCGGCGGACAGTTTGGGAACGTCGGACAGTTTGAGGCCGGTGGACAGTTAAGGAAACGTCGGACAGTTTGGTGTCGGCGGACAGTTAAGGGAACGTCGGACAGTTTGGTGTCGGCGGAAATTTTGAGGCTGGTGGACAGTTTGGGAACGTCGGACAGTTTGAGGCCGGTGGACAGTTTGGGAACGTCGGACAGTTTGGGAAAGTCGGACAGTTTGAGGCCGGCGGACAGTTTAGGAACGTCGGACAGTTTGGGAACGTCGGACAGTTTGAGGCAGGCGGACAGTTTGGGAACGTCGGACAGTTTGAGGCAGGCGGACAGTTTGGGAACGTCGGACAGTTTGAGGCCGGCGGACAGTTTGGGGCCGTGGGAGAGTTTGAGTTGTCTGTCTAGTTTTTGCGGTGTGTCCCTCACCGTCGGCTCTAGTCTTTTAGTCAGAGGTTTTTCGGCCGATTCAGCAGGTTGAATCGGCGGTGGAGCCCGCGGTGAGAGAAATCACTCTGATTGGCTGCTCAGCTTAAACCAATCAGTGCACGAGAAGAGAAACAGAATTGAGGAAAACGAGCCAACGAATAAAGTCAAGAGGACACACAGAAGACTCTTCTCATTTTTCATCTTCGTCTCATCTGATCGTTCCAACACACGGATATTTTCACAGCGACATGAACATCTGGAATGAAGCTAAGTGGTGAGAAAATGGTTCATGTACGTATCACAACAACAGCTTGTATATCCGCCGTCCTCGGTCTTCCTGTTTCCCTTTTTGAATGATGAATAAAGACTACCGCCTTCTGCTGATGTGAAGAATTACTTCCTCTCACGCAGGCGCAGAACGTACGTGCTAACTGGCCATCGGCTGCTGTCTTTGTGTTGTGTTTGAGTGCAAATTGTCGGCCAAATCATAGGAGACGGCCTTCATCACCGGTAGTTCTCTGATGTCGGGTTGGTGTGCCTGGACCTTAATTATCAGATGAAGTTCAGAATCAGTCTGTGATTTTAACTATCAGATGAAGTTCAGAATCAGTCTGTGATTTTAACTATCAGATGAAGTTCAGAATCAGTCTGTGATTTTAACTATCAGATGAAGTTCAGAATCAGTCTGTGATTTTAACTATCAGATGAAGTTCAGAACAATCTGTGATTTTAACTATCAGATGAAGTTCAGAATCAGTCTGTGATTTCAACTATCAGATGAAG
>CAKAOJ020000509.1:187500-215000 GCA_916701645.2 Sebastolobus alascanus
CAACGAGAGACGCTGCCGAGTTCATCAACTGACCAACGAGAGACGCTGCTGAGTTCATCAACTGACCAACGAGAGACGCTGCTGAGTTCATCAACTGACCAACGAGAGACGCCGCCGAGTTCATCAACTGACCACTGAGAGACGCTGCCGAGTTCATCAACTGACCACTGAGAGACGCTGCTGAGTTCATCAACTGACCACTGAGAGACGCTGCTGAGTTCATCAACTGACCACTGAGAGATGCTGCCGAGTTCATCAACTGACCAACGAGAGACGCTGCTGAGTTCATCAACTGACCACTGAGAGATGCTGCCGAGTTCATCAACTGACCAACGAGAGACGCTGCTGAGTTCATCAACTGACCACTGAGAGACGCCGCTGAGTTCATCAACTGACCACTGAGAGACGCTGCCGAGTTCATCAACTGACCACTGAGAGACGCCGCTGAGTTCATCAACTGACCACTAAGAGACTCTGACGAGTTTTTGTCTCAGTGAGAGCTGTAAAATAAACCTTTAGCGCAATTTGTTCTGCAGGTTGTGCAGACAGTTTGTTCTCTGCTGCCAATAATGTCTGTAAAGAGTTCACTCTTAGAAGCAGCTAAATCTGTGGTTGTGAAATATTTTACTTTGAAAACCATTTGTCTGAATGTATCTGATCCGAAGTCACTTTAACATTTTCAACAGTCAAGTTGTACGGTTTTATTTCAGGGACAAATTCACACATTCACATGAAAAATGTTCAAAAAGCTCAATTCAGAAAAGTGAAAAAATCTTCTTTTTGTCAAATTCAGATGTGAACATGAGAAGATAATCAATTGAGTCTGTTAGATGTATTAATAGATGTATTGATAGTTAATAACAGATCCGTGTTTACGTTCAGTAAAGTCAAATATTTCAGTGCTATAAGTTTATTATGAAATGTCACAATCAGGTATTCAGCTGATTATAAGATTCACATCTTTATGGTTGTTATTTGTTTCTAACTTCCCTTTAATCATTACTTATTAAATTATAATTTAATTATTACATCAACGCTTCGTTATGGTTTCTTTTAAAGAAGTTATTAGCATAATAAAGTAAATAAACTCTTTTTATTTCTACGGAGCCCCACTGGGGTCACATGGTAGAAAATAAACCAGCAGACGGACCGTCCTCTCTGGGTCTTCGGAGGTTAAACCGAAAGACGGACCGTCCCCTCTGGGTCTTCGGAGGTTTAACCAGCAGACGGACCGTCCCCTCTGGGTCTTCGAAGGTTTAACCAGAAGACGGACCGTCCTCTCTGGGTCTTCGGAGGTTTAACCAGCAGACGGACCATCCTCTCTGGGTCTTCGGAGGTTTAACCAGCAGACGGACCGTCCTCTCTGGGTCTTCGGAGGTTAAACCAGCAGACGGACCGTCCTCTCTGGGTCTTCGGAGGTTAAACCAGCAGATGGAACGTCCTCTCTGGGTGTTCGGAGGTTAAACCAGCAGACGGACCGTCCTCTCTGGGTCTTCGGAGGTTAAACCAGCAGACGGACCGTCCTCTCTGGGTCTTCGGAGGTTAAACCAGCAGACGGACCGTCCTCTCTGGGTCTTCGGAGGTTAAACCAGCAGATGGACCGTCCTCTCTGGGTCTTCGGAGGTTTAACCAGCAGACGGACCGTCCTCTCTGGGTCTTCGGAGGTTTAACCAGCAGACGGACCGTCCTCTCTGGGTCTTCGGAGGTTAAACCAGCAGGACGGACCGTCCTCTCTGGGTCTTCGGAGCTTAAACCCAGAAGACGGACCGTCCTATCTGGGGTCTCTCGGGGGTTAAACCAGCAGACGGGCGTCCCTCTCTGGGTCTTTGGAGGTTAAACCAGCAGACGGACCGTCCTCTCTGGGTCTTCAGAGGTTTAACCAGCAGGAGGACCGTCCTCTCTGGGTCTTCGGAGTTTTAAACCAGCAGAAGGACCCGTCCTCTCTGGGTCTTCGGAGGCTAAACCAGCAGAAGGACCATCCTCTCTGGGCCTTCGGAGCCTTAAACCAGAAGACGGAACGTCCCTCTCTGGGTCTTCCGGGGGGTTTAACCAGCAGACGGACTGTCCCTCTCTGGGTCTTCGGAGGTTAAACCAGAAGACGACCGTCCTCTCTGGGTCTTCGGAGGTTAAACCAGCAGGAGGACTGTCCTCTCTGGGTCTTCGGAGGTTTTAAACCAGAAAGACGGACCGTCCTCTCTGGGTTTTCGGAGGTTAAACCAGAAGACGGACCGTCCTCTCTGGGCCTTCGGAGCTTTAAACCAGCAGGACGGACCGTCCTCTCTGGGTCTTCGGGGCGTTAAAAACAGCAGACGGACCGTCCCTCTCTGGGTCTTCGGAGGTTAAACCAGCAGATGGACCCGTCCTCTCTGGGGCCCTTCGGGGGCGTTAAACCAGAAGACGGACCGGTCCTTCTCTGGGTCTTCGGAGGTTTAACCAGCAGACGGACCGTCCTCTCTGGGTCTTCGGAGGTTAAACCAGCAGACGGACCGTCCTCTCTGGGTCTTCGGAGGTTAAACCAGCAGACGGACCGTCCTCTCTGGGTCTTCGGAGGTTAAACCAGCAGACGGACCGTCCTCTCTGGGTCTTCGGAGGTTTAACCAGCAGACGGACCGTCCTCTCTGGGTCTTCGGGGGTTAAACCAGCAGACGGACCGTCCTCTCTGGGTCTTCGGAGGTTTAACCAGCAGACGGACCGTCCTCTCTGGGTCTTCGGAGGTTAAACCAGCAGACGGACCGTCCTCTCTGGGTCTTCGGAGGTTTAACCAGCAGACGGACCGTCCTCTCTGGGTCTTCGGAGGTTTAACCAGCAGACGGACCGTCCTCTCTGGGTCTTCGGAGGTTTAACCAGCAGACGGACCGTCCTCTCTGGGTCTTCGGAGGTTTAACCAGCAGACGGACCGTCCTCTCTGGGTCTTCGGGGGTTAAACCAGCAGACGGACCGTCCTCTCTGGGTCTTCGGGGGTTAAACCAGCAGAAGGACCGTCCTCTCTGGGTCTTCGGGGGTTAAACCAGCAGACGGACCGTCCCCTCTGGGTCTTCGGAGGTTTAACCAGCAGACGGACCGTCCCCTCTGGGTCTTCGGAGGTTTAACCAGAAGACGGACCGTCCTCTCTGGGTCTTCGGAGGTTTAACCAGCAGACGGACCGTCCTCTCTGGGTCTTCCGAGGTTAAACCAGCAGACGGACCGTCCTCTCTGGGTCTTCGGAGGTTAAACCAGCAGACGGACCGTCCCCTCTGGGTCTTCGGAGGTTTAACCAGAAGACGGACCGTCCTCTCTGGGTCTTCGGAGGTTTAACCAGCAGACGGACCGTCCTCTCTGGGTCTTCGGAGGTTAAACCAGCAGATGGAACGTCCTCTCTGGGTGTTCGGAGGTTAAACCAGCAGATGGACCGTCCTCTCTGGGTCTTCGGAGGTTAAACCAGCAGACGGACCGTCCTCTCTGGGTCTTCGGAGGTTTAACCAGCAGATGGACCGTCCTCTCTGGGTCTTCGGAGGTTTAACCAGCAGACGGACCGTCCTCTCTGGGTCTTCGGAGGTTTAACCAGCAGACGGACCGTCCTCTCTGGGCCTTCGGAGATTTAACCAGCAGACGGACCGTCCTCTCTGGGTCTTCGGGGGTTAAACCAGCAGACGGACCGTCCTCTCTGGGTCTTCGGAGGTTAAACCAGCAGACGGACCGTCCCCTCTGGGTCTTCGGAGGTTAAACCAGAAGACGGACCGTCATCGCTGGGTCTTCGGGCGTTAAACCAGCAGAAGGACCGTCCTCTCTGGGTCTTCGGGGGTTAAACCAACAGACGGACCGTCCGCTCTGGGTCTTCGGAGGTTAAACCAGCAGACGGACCGTCCCCTCTGGGTCTTCGGAGGTTTAACCAGAAGACGGACCGTCCTCTCTGGGTCTTCGGAGGTTTAACCAGCAGACGGATCGTCCTCTCTGGGTCTTCGGAGGTTAAACCAGCAGACGGACCGTCCTCTCTGGGTCTTCGGAGGTTAAACCAGCAGACGGACCGTCCCCTCTGGGTCTTCGGAGGTTTAACCAGAAGACGGACCGTCCTCTCTGGGTCTTCGGAGGTTTAACCAGCAGACGGACCGTCCTCTCTGGGTCTTCGGAGGTTAAACCAGCAGATGGAACGTCCTCTCTGGGTGTTCGGAGGTTAAACCAGCAGACGGACCGTCCTCTCTGGGTCTTCGGAGGTTAAACCAGCAGACGGACCGTCCTCTCTGGGTCTTCGGAGGTTAAACCAGCAGACGGACCGTCCTCTCTGGGTCTTCGGAGGTTAAACCAGAAGACGGACCGTCCTCTCTGGGTCTTCGGAGGTTTAACCAGCAGACGGACCGTCCTCTCTGGGTCTTCGGAGGTTAAACCAGCAGACGGACCGTCCTCTCTGGGTCTTCGGAGGTTAAACCAGCAGACGGACCGTCCTCTCTGGGTGTTCGGAGGTTAAACCAGCAGATGGACCGTCCTCTCTGGGTCTTCGGGGGTTAAACCAGCAGACGGACCGTCCTCTCTGGGTCTTCGGAGCTTAAACCAGAAGACGGACCGTCCTATCTGGGTCTTCGGGGGTTAAACCAGCAGACGGGCCGTCCTCTCTGGGTCTTCGGAGGTTAAACCAGCAGACGGACCGTCCTCTCTGGGTCTTCAGAGGTTTAACCAGCAGACGGACTGTCCTCTCTGGGTCTTCGGAGGTTAAACCAGCAGACGGACCGTCCTCTCTGGGTCTTCGGAGGTTAAACCAGCAGATGGACCGTCCTCTCTGGGTCTTCGGGGGTTTAACCAGCAGACGGACCGTCCTCTCTGGGTCTTCGGAGGTTAAACCAGAAGACCGACCGTCCTCTCTGGGTCTTCGGAGGTTAAACCAGCAGACGGACTGTCCTCTCTGGGTCTTCGGAGGTTAAACCAGAAGATGGACCGTCCTCTCTGGGTTTTCGGAGGTTAAACCAGAAGACGGACCGTCCTCTCTGGGTCTTCGGGGGTTAAACCAGCAGACGGACCGTCCTCTCTGGGTCTTCGGAGGTTAAACCAGCAGATGGACCGTCCTCTCTGGGTCTTCGGAGGTTAAACCAGAAGACGGACCGTCCTCTCTGGGTCTTCGGAGCTTAAACCAGCAGACGGACCGTCCTCTCTGGGTCTTCGGAGCTTAAACCAGCAGACGGACCGTCCTCTCTGGGTCTTCGGAGGTTAAACCAGCAGACGGACCGTCCTCTCTGGGTCTTCGGAGGTTAAACCAGCAGACGGACCGTCCTCTCTGGGTCTTCGGAGGTTAAACCAGCAGACGGACCGTCCTCTCTGGGTCTTCGGAGGTTAAACCAGCAGACGGACCGTCCTCTCTGGGTCTTCGGGGGTTAAACCAGCAGACGGACCGTCCTCTCTGGGTCTTCGGGGGTTAAACCAGCAGACGGACCGTCCTCTCTGGGTCTTCGGGGGTTAAACCAGCAGACGGACCGTCCTCTCTGGGTTTTCGGAGGTTAAACCAGAAGACGGACCGTCCTCTCTGGGTCTTCGGAGGTTAAACCAGCAGACTGACCGTCCTCTCTGGGTCCTCGGGGGTTAAACCAGCAGACGGACCGTCCTCTCTGGGTCTTCGGGGGTTTAACCAGCAGATGGACCGTCCTCTCTGGGTCTTCGGGGGTTAAACCAGCAGACGGACCGTCCTCTCTGGGTCTTCGGGGGTTTAACCAGCAGATGGACCGTCCTCTCTGGGTCTTCGGGGTTTAAACCAGCAGACGGACCGTCCTCTCTGGGTCTTCGGGGGTTTAACCAGCAGATGGACCGTCCTCTCTGGGTCTTCGGGGGTTAAACCAGCAGACGGACCGTCCTCTCTGGGTCTTCGGGGGTTTAACCAGCAGATGGACCGTCCTCTCTGGGTCTTCAGAGGTTAAACCAGCAGACGGACCATCCTCTCTGGGTCTTCGGGGGTTAAACCAGCAGACGGACCGTCCTCTCTGGGCCTTCGGAGGTTTATCCAGCACGCTGTGGTGTTACTGGGCACCGTCCACGGTTTCCATGGCGACAGCAGACTCAGAGAGAGGAAATTGAAGTGTGAATTATTTCACTGAAGACACTTCTTCTTCTTCTTGTTCTTCTTGTTCTTCTTCTTCGTTGGTGTGAAATACTGCAATTTCAAACCAGCACAACTAGTCAGTTTTAATCATTGAACCTTAAACCATCCACACTATAATACAGTACATAGTATTTATACTACACCAGGCCTATTGTTGTTGTTGTTATTGTTATTCCACTCAGGCATATCACGGGCTGCCTCCGTCAGCCGAGGGACCTTCTGTTACGCTCTGACGTCATCACGCAGCCTTTAGCAGCAGTTAGCTGGTGGCGCGTTTTCAGAGTTCAGGTGTGTCCAGGTGTGTCCAGGTGTGTCCAGTTGTGTCCAGGTGTGTTCAGGTGTGTTCAGGTGTGTCCAGGTGTGTCCAGGTGTGTCCAGGTGTGTCCAGGTGTGTTCAGGTGTGTCCAGGTGTGTCCAGGTGTGTCCAGGTGTGTTCAGGTGTGTCCAGGTGTGTCCAGGTGTGTTCAGGTGTGTCCAGGTGTGTCCAGGTGTGTCCAGGTGTGTTCAGGTGTCTTCAGGTGTGTTCAGGTGTGTTCAGGTGTGTTACCGGAGTCAGACATGTACTACAAAGTGAACGGAGTGACGCAGCGGCTCACCGGAGCTCCCACCACCGTTTACCGGCCGCAGGTGAGACCCGTTAGCTCCTCGTGCTAATGCTAATGCTAATGCTAAGCAGTGTTATTACTGAGGTGATAAGTTATCGATCATTAAAGCTGCAGTATGCAACAATTTTTTGGCATAATTTGGCAAACATCCCATAATAACCTTTCAGCATATTGTAATTCATGTGTTCTGAGAGAAAACTAGACTTCTGCTCCTCCTCATGTCTCTGTTTTCAGGCTTTAGAGAAATCTACTCCGTGACGGCAGATTTTGACCAATCACAGGTCATTTCAGAGAGAGAGAGCGTTCCTATTGGCTGTGCTCCGGTCATGTGACCAGAACTTGGCTTCCTTCAACAGATTTTACAATGGCGGCCGCGTCACAAACTTTCTCATTTTACAGCTAAACAGTAACTACAAGATGATTCTGAGAACATCTGAGGAGAGAAATAGTCATTACAGTAACAGAATATTGATTCATATCTGATCAGCGCTGCCTAGTTTGACCGTTTGGTCGGAGTTCAGAGTGATTGACAGCCGGCTCTCATAGACTGCAGCTGGGCAGCGGACCTTGTTTTCCTCCGGTAAGTGAAATCCTTCAGATGCCGTTAGGAGCACCGGAGGACACAGTAGGACACAGAGGAACAGGATTTAACTCAGGTTACCTGTTTCATGTTCTACTGTCACCATATAGCGGCAGTTTAATAAAAATAACTTTTTTAAATCATATTTGCGCCGTCATCACATACTGAAGCTTTAAATCGATACATCAGATAACAGAGATGTGAATCCGTCCTGATGACGTCACTGATCGATCAATCAGATGATCAGTGACGTCATCAGGACAGACTGTTTATATAATATTGATCCTCAGAGGACACTAATATTCTTGATTTTAATAATATTATAATAGATTCTCCTCTCTTCTTTCTCTCTACCCCTCTCTCTCTCTCTCTGCCTGTCTGTCTCTCTACCTGTCTCAGTCTCATTACCTGTCTCCTTCTCTACCTGTCTGTCTCATTATCTGTCTCTCTCTCTCTCTACCTGTCTGTCTCTCTACCTGTCTCAGTCTCATTACCTGTCTGTCTCTCTATCTGTCTGTCTCTCTACCTGTCTCAGTCTCATTACCTGTCTGTCTCTCTATCTGTCTGTCTTATTACCTGTCTGTCTCTCTACCTGTCTGTCTCATTACCTGTCTGTCTCTCTATTTGTCTCATTACCTGTCTGTTTCATTACCTGTTTGACTCATTACCTGTCTGTCTCTCTATCTGTCTGTCTCTCTACCTGTCTCAGTCTCATTACCTGTCTGTCTCTCTATCTGTCTGTCTTATTACCTGTCTGTCTCTCTACCTGTCTCAGTCTCATTACCTGTCTGTCTCTCTACCTGTCTGTCTCATTACCTGTCTGTCTCTCTATTTGTCTCATTACCTGTCTGTCTCTCTACCTGTCTGTCTCATTACCTGTCTGTCTCTCTATTTGTCTCATTACCTGTCTGTCTCATTACCTGTCTGTCTCTCTATCTGTCTGTCTCTCTACCTGTCTCAGTCTCATTACCTGTCTGTCTTATTACCTGTCTTTCTCTCTACCTGTCTGTCTCATTACCTGTCTGCCTCTCAGGGTCTCCGTCCAGGTGTCCCACCTGTCAGTCCTCCCGTCATCTTTGCATCTCCGACCAAACTGGCGTCTGAAACAGGAAGTCAGGTGGAGTACCTGGGAGCCAATAAGGTCCCCGACCTGCAGACTCTTCCAGGTGAGTGTGTGATGTCATCAGCTCTCAGGTGCGTTTCCTCCGAGTCATGTGACCTGTTTGATGATGTCATACCTGTCTGTCAGAGGCCGGACGGCGTTCCGATCCACCTGAAGAAGGGGCTGATGGATAAGCTGCCTGTGGGGGGGGCGCTCTACCGCCTCATGGCGCTCTACCTCGCCGCCCCGCAACAAGTGATGCTGCGCTCTGATTGGACCGGAGGCTTCAGCGTGACGGACCAATGGCGAGGCGTTCCAGGACGGTCGGGGGTTTTTGACCAGGTGTTTATGGACAGTCTGTTAACGGAGGTCTGCAGAAAACAAACAACATGTACAGAAAATATTTAGAATTTATAAAAATAATAAAGTTTATTTTGTTGTAAAAGAATCCGTCTGTCTGTCTGTGTGATGTTGTCTGTCTGTCCGACGCCGTTAGCAGCTGTAACCGCCGTATGAGAGCAACACAGAGCGGAGAGCGGAGAGCGTGAGCTCGCCAGCGGAGCACGATCACATGATATATTAATACTGATGTCATAGACTCAGGTAGACATTACTCCTCTATATCTTTATATAGACAATAGATGATGAAGATATATTAATGCTGTGATATAGTATAGTATCATATATGTTGTTCATTGCTCCCCATGGGATGTCCGTTGATCCTCCTCTTATTATCTTGTCTCATTGTTGGATTCAGTGGGATTATTGAGGTTTATATGTTCTCCATCAGCAGACCTCAGATCAGCTTCACATGTATTCTTTCATTTGTTTTTATATGCATGAACTAAACAAACATATTTTATCTTTGTGAACTAAAAGGATGAGTTGGAAAAGAAAAAATGTTTAAAGAGCAGATTTATGAGACAAATTGATCCAAATATTGCGTAACGTGTCATATTTCTGGCCTTGTTGCCATGGAGACGGTGATGGGATGCTTGAGAAGAAGCATCACGTTAACAGATCACACACACACACACACACACACACACACACACACACACACACAGCTGATAGTGTCCAGTTATTAGGATCACCTATAAGTCTAATGAAACAGTTCTGTAATATGTTTCATATTTATAATATATAATATATGTATTTAATATTCACCCATTCATATTCTGACTATGTGCCACCTGCTCATCAGGATATAAACCATTAGCTGTATATAATATGTACGTAGTCTCAGTGACGTCACCCGGAGGTTCCTGCAGAGCTCAAAGTGGCCGCCTCCCGGTGACTCCTATGGCGAGCTGTTTTAACATTTAATAGCTAGACAGGATATTCATTAGAGATATCTGCAACGTCATTTTGACTAGTCAAATCTCTAATTCAAGATATCTCTAATTACATTTTGACTAGTACGATTCAAACTACTTTTGCCATTTATGTGTGTGAGTTTTTTCATTACAGATATCCACAATTCAGTTGCAGATATCCGTAATTCACATTGCGGAGATATCTGCAACTGAATTATGACTAGTCGTAATTCCAGTTTCAGATATCTACAATTTAATTCAAGATATTTTTAATTCCAGATATCTATATTATCCTTTTTAGATAACTAGAATTAAATGATGACTAGTCACAATGAGCTTGTGTTGAGGTCAACACACACACACACACACACACACACACACACACACACACACACACACACACACAGGCAGAGTGTGACCCAGAATCTGTCACCATGGTGACAGAGACCATCAGGTCACAGTCTCCATGGTAACAGCAGATTTCAGGCCGCAGAGACTAGTATGTCAAAAAATTTCACCCAAAAAAGTCCTAGTGAACAGTGAAGAGGCTGCTTATCTTATCTTCCTCTTCACTGGAACCTGTTCCTCGAGGTTAACAGGGTTTTTGTGTCTGCTTAATTGTTGATTTCAGTTCAATGTTAAGTTTATTTTATACATTATCAGTTAAAGCTGCAGTATGCGAGATTGGCGCAAATATGATTTAAAAAAGTTATGTTTATAAGCCGCTATATGGTGACAGTAGAACATGAAACAGGTAACCTGAGTTAAATCCTGTTCCTCTGTGTCCTACTGTGTCCTCCGGTGCTCCTAACGGCATCTGAAGGATTTCACTTACCGGAGGAAAACAAGGTCCGCTGCCCAGCTGCAGTCTATGAGAGCCGGCTGTCAATCACTCTGAACTCCGACCAAACGGTCAAACTAGACAGCGCTGATCAAATATGAATCAATATTCTGTTACTGTAATGACTATTTCTCTCCTCAGATGTTCTCAGAATCATCTTGTAGTTACTGTTTAGCTGTAAAATGAGAACGTTTGTGACGCAGCCGCCATTGTAAAATCTGTTGAAGGAAGCCAAGTTCTGGTCACATGACCGGAGCACAGCCAATAGGAACGCTCTCTCTCTCTGAAATGACCTGTGATTGGTCAAAATCTGCCGTCACGGGCTAGATTTGTTCTAAAGCCTGAAAACAGAGACATGAGGAGGAGCAGAAGTCTAGTTTTCTCTCAGAACACTTGAATTACAATATGCTGAAAGGTTATTATGGGATGTTTGTCAAATTATGCCAAAAAATTGTTGCCTACTGCCACTTTAAGATGTATGATACAAGCCTGTTTAGTTTATTTGTTCTGTGGGTTCAAGGGATTTAGTTGTTCTGCCTATGATGTTGGGATGGATCAGCTGAATCAGGGAGAGTGCGGTCAGGTTTGCCTCGTTAGGTCCTCTTAAGAGGGGGGGGGGGGGACTGAGCACTGTTAGGTAGCAGGGTGAGATAGGTAAGAGGGGGGGGGGGGGACTGAGCACTGTTAGGTAGCAGGGTGAGATAGGTAAGAGGGGGGGGGGGAACAGCTTGCTGTGAGGCTGCAGTTTTCTTTTGTTTGGTGTTCTTTTGATTTAGTTTAAATGAAGTATCATTGAATTACCCTGGAAGTCGGAAAGTATTGAGAAATGCATTTTTGTCCTTTCATGGGATTTATTGATAAATTATCACTTTATCCTTTTTTAAAATGTTCCAAAATGTATTTATGGCACATTAAAGGGTTTTATTCTGTTTAATAAACCAAACTGATATCTAGAATACACTTAACTACACAGGAACATTTACACTGAAGATCATCAACTTCTAACTAAGAGATTTGATGTTAGCGTGCTACACTGAGGAGGTCAAAGGTCAACTCTGTGATATCGAAGGCCAGATGCTCATGTTTGGGGTTGACAAAGACCTCCGGGCCTCCCGATTGGCCGGTGGTGTGTTTGAGAGCATCCAGGGTGGCGTAGATGACTCTGGCCCGCTGCTCCTCCGAGGGGGGGGCGGCCCAGCGGTAACACGGCAGCGCCGGCGAGTGGAGGAGGAAGTAGACGGAAGACATGTAGACTTTAACAAAGACCTGTTTTAAATAGGACGAGTCTCTCTGTGAACACACAGGAAGGAAGAGTTTATTATGTACTGTTACACGCACGCACGCACGCACGCACGCACGCACGCACGCACGCACGCACGCACGCACGCACACACACACACACACACACACACACACACACTGACCCTCTGTGCTCTGCTCATGCTGCTCTCAGCATCCAGCCACGCATTCTGAAAGAAAACACCAGTTACATTTATTTAAAATTGTGATGTTGTTTTGTAAATCCAATAATTTAAAAGCAGTGATGTATTCAGGATTTTCTTGCTATTAAACAGATGTGTAAGAGCCAAATTCAATTTCTAGTTAAATATTTTTTATCCATATTTATTTCAGGGCTGTCAATCGATTAAAATATTTAATCGTGATTAATCGCAAATGTACCTTAAAGGGAGATTTGTCAAGTATTTAATCCTCTTATCAACATGGGAGTGGACAAATTTGCTGCTTTATGTAAATGTATGTATATATTTATTATTGTAAATCAATGAACAACACAAAACAATTTCAGATATTGTCCATAAACCCTCACAGGTTCTGCATTTAGCATAAAACAATATGCTCAGATCATAACATGGCAAACTGCAGCCCAACAGGCAACAACAGCTGTCAGTGTGTCAGTGTGCTGACTTCACTATGACTTGCCCCAAACTGCATGTGATTATCATAAAGTGGGCATGTCTGTAAAGGGGAGACTCGTGGGTACCCATAGAACCCATTTACATTCACTCATCTGGAGGTCAGAGGTCAAGGGACCCCTTTGGAAATGGACATGACAGTTTTTCCTCGCCAACATTTATTATTAGGACCATGACGGTCTCCCTACTGACCCGGAGAGCATCCAGCAGGTCCGGTTGGTCCAACAGCACAGGAAAGGTAGAAAGTACAGGACTGCATATCAGATCTGAAACAGAGAGAAATCTCAGGTCTTTCTAACAACCATGAATATAAGAGACACTGAAGGTGTGTTTTACCTGCATTCTGCATGCTGGGCCGGTCCATCAGCAGCGTGTCGGCCAGCAGCTGCCGGTACAGAGAGAGCAGCTGGACGCAGCTCACACTCTGCAGCAGAGAGTCAGGAAGCACACTGAGGAGGGAAACATGCACAGTACAGTCAACGTGCACGACCATGAGCACACTGAGGAGGAAAACATGCACAGTACAGTCAACGTGCACGACCATGAGCACACTGAGGAGGAAAACATGCACAGTACGGTCAACGTGCACGACCATGAGGTGAGCCATGAATGTCTCCAAATACAGCTAGTTATGATCACATAATCTACTGATCCTGAACCTGAGCTGAGTTCTGGTCCGGCTGTTGGATGATTTCAACTTTATGATGAGTTTGGGCTGCTGCCGGGCCTGAAGCATCTGATGGAAAACACCAGCTGAGAGGAGGAGGAGGAGGAGGAGGAGGAGAGGAGGAGGAGGAGGAGGAGAGGGAGGAGGAGGAGGAGAGGAGGAGGAGGAGGAGGAGGAGGAGGAGGAGGAGGAGGAGCAGGAGGAGGAGGAGGAGGAGGAGGAGGAGAGGATGTTTAAGCACTTTGTCTCACATCTGACTATTAAATCAGTCAGTGAATAAACTTTGTGAGTGTTGATCTCTGAGTCTTCTGACCTCCTCTGATGGCCGACGCCTCCATCACAACATCCTTCTCATGAGGCGTTCCACCGTTCACCGGCAGCTCATAGGTCCTGCACACAGGTTAGATTATTCTAGATTAGGTCCTACACACAGGTTAGATTATTCTAGATTAGGTCCTACACACAGGTTAGATTATTCTAGATTAGGTCCTACACACAGGTTAGATTATTCTAGATTAGGTCCTACACACAGGTTGGATTATTCTAGATTAGGTCCTACACACAGGTTAGATTATTCTAGATTAGGTCCTACACACAGGTTGGATTATTCTAGATTAGGTCTTACACACAGGTTAGATTATTCTAGATTAGGTCCTACACACAGGTTAGATTATTCTAGATTAGGTCCTACACACAGGTTGGATTATTCTAGATTAGGTCCTGCACACAGGTTAGATTATTCTAGATTAGGTCCTACACACAGGTTGGATTATTCTAGATTAGGTCTTACACACAGGTTAGATTATTCTAGATTAGGTCCTACACACAGGTTAGATTATTCTAGATTAGGTCCTACACACAGGTTGGATTATTCTAGATTAGGTCTTACACACAGGTTAGATTATTCTAGATTAGGTCCTACACACAGGTTAGATTATTCTAGATTAGGTCCTACACACAGGTTGGATTATTCTAGATTAGGTCCTGCACACAGGTTAGATTATTCTAGATTAGGTCCTACAGGCAGTCAGCACAAATTAATTATTCCGATTATTTAACAGGACCGTGGTCCTGAAACTTCTACTCCAGGAACTCAACTGGACGTGTTTATTCAACAGAACGGATGCTGTGAGAATCAGTAACAGACTGTTTGGATTCATGAACACATACAGTCGTATGTTTGTGGCTGCATTAATGAACACAAGTACAAAACTGTGTATGTGGCATTTTTGTGGATGTAATACTGCATGCACTGATATATGTGTGTGTGTGTGTGTGTGTGTGTGTGTGTGTGTGTGTGTGTGTACCTGTTGGGGAGAGGATTCCCAGTGCTGTCAGTCAGTTTGAGGAAAGCCCAGCCACAGCTCAGATCTCCTCTCTCACCTGTAGACTAAAATACACACAGAAGATCGGACACAAACACTAGATGTCATTATTATCACCACATGTGTGTGTTTGTGTGTGTTTGTCCTCACATTGCGTATGAAGGTGACTCCCAGCTCAAAGAGGATACCGAGGTCAGGAGATGCAGCGTTGCAGCGTAGGAAACACTCTCCATCCAGGAGGGCGGGAAGGATACCCGTCATCTGGGGCAAACACATTCACATCATCATCAACTTCAATGATTAGCATCTCAGTAAAAACCAGCAGAGTTTGAGTAAAGATCACATGACCAGAGGCCGGAACTACGAAGAGAGTTCATCATACCCGGGGTATCTTCATCATACCCGGGGTATCTTCATCATACCCGGGGTATCTTCATCATAACCGGGGTATCTTCATCATCATACCCGGGGTATCTTCATCATACCCGGGGTATCTTCATCATACCCGGGGTATCTTCATCATCATACCCGGGGTATCTTCATCATACCCGGGGTATCTTCATCATCATACCCGGGGTATCTTCATCATCATACCCGGGGTATCTTCATCATACCCGGGGTATCTTCATCATCATACCCGGGGTATCTTCATCATACCCGGGGTATCTTCATCATACCCGGGGTATCTTCATCATCATACCCGGGGTATCTTCATCATATCCGGGGTATCTTCATCATACCCGGGGTATCTTCATCATACCCGGGGTATCTTCATCATACCCGGGGTATCATCATCATACCCGGGGTATCTTCATCATACCCGGGGTATCTTCATCATACCCGGGGTATCTTCATCATACCCAGGGTATCTTCAACATACCCAGGGTATCTTCATCATACCCAGGGTATCTTCAACATACCCAGGGTATCTTCAACATACCCAGGGTATCTTCATCATACCCAGGGTATCTTCAACATACCCAGGGTATCTTCATCATACCCAGGGTATCTTCATCATACCCAGGGTATCTTCATCATACCCAGGGTATCTTCATCATACCCAGGGTATCTTCATCATACCCAGGGTATCTTCATCATACCCAGGGTATCTTCATCATACCCAGGGTATCTTCATCATACCCAGGGTATCTTCAACATACCCAGGGTATCTTCATCATACCCAGGGTATCTTCAACATACCCAGGGTATCTTCATCATACCCAGGGTATCTTCATCATACCCAGGGTATCTTCAACATACCCAGGGTATCTTCATCATACCCAGGGTATCTTCATCATACCCAGGGTATCTTCAACATACCCAGGGTATCTTCAACATACCCAGGGTATCTTCATCATACCCAGGGTATCTTCATCATACCCAGGGTATCTTCAACATACCCAGGGTATCTTCAACATACCCAGGGTATCTTCATCATACCCAGGGTATCTTCATCATACCCAGGGTATCTTCATCATACCCAGGGTATCTTCATCATACCCAGGGTATCTTCATCATACCCGGGGTATCTTCATCATACCCAGGGTATCTTCATCATACCCAGGGTATCTTCATCATACCCAGGGTATCTTCATCATACCCAGGGTATCTTCATCATACCCAGGGTATCTTCAACATACCCAGGGTATCTTCAACATACCCAGGGTATCTTCATCATACCCGGGGTATCTTCATCATACCCAGGGTATCTTTCACATACCCAGGGTATCTTCAACATACCCGGGGTATCTTCAACATACCCAGGGTATCTTTCACATACCCAGGGTATCTTCATCATACCCAGGGTATCTTCATCATACCCAGGGTATCTTCATCATACCCAGGGTATCTTCATCATACCCAGGGTATCTTCTCGTTATCTGGCTTAACCAACCCTAACAAACGAGTTCCCGCTAAGCGGTCCTACGAAGGTGGTTATCAACTCGGTAAACCAACTCAGGGTTTCTCTATCTTGTTATGAGCGCGTTCACATGAACGGGGCGGGGTTTACAGCATCTGACCAATCACAGACATGGACAAGTCTACTGTCAGCAGACAGACAGACAGGCAGGCAGACAGACAGACAGACATACAGGCAGAGAGACACATATTACAAAGGAAGAGTAAACTATATTAGACAAATACGAAGATGTTCAACACTTAATCAGACTAAAAGTAACACAGTTGAAGCTGCTAAATGCAGGAAGGACAGCTGGTGAAAGAAAAATCTCCCGATCTGTGAATGTGTAAATTAACAGACTTATTAATTTAATGGTACACTCAAAAGTCGGATATAATCGTCTAGATGGGGCAGTGATATTATAAAAAAGCTTTCAGAATATAATGGATGAATAGACTACATTTCATTACGCCCTTTGGCAGCAATGTGCGGTGTGAAACAGACTTTAGAGCAAGTAAAAGAATAAATATAAAAACATAAATCAAAGCGGTAAACACCCCCAGCATCCAGCCAGCTGTCCTTCCTGCATCTGTCAGTTTAAACTGTGTAGTTTTCAGTCTGATTATGACGGTAACTTCTTCATATTTGTGTAATATTATCATACGATCTGCTGACTCAGCTCTGATTGGTCAGTAGGAGGTGCTTTTATACGAGTTGATCTCTTATCTGGAACATAACCTGCTCCGGAGCAGGTCAGCTGTTCAGCATCAGTTACCATGGCGATCTGCCCCGGTAAGAAGTGATCCACCTTCGTAGGACTGAAAACCCAGAAGAGTTAACCCTGAAGTTACCTCGCTAACTGTAAATCCTGCTTCGTAGTACAGACCTCTGACCAGACAATAGAGGAAAACACCAACAACAACAGCTGTAATGCTGTTAACGAACCCTCGGAGAGAAGCTCCAGGTCTTCGGGCTCTTGGAGTTGTACGTTGCCCTCACTGTGTGGATGTTACTCAACACCTGAAACACAAGTACAGCTCATTTTTAAAAGGTCTGGGATAGAACCAGAGAGTGAATAAGAGTTGTCTGAGATATGGACAGTACAGTGTAGCTAACAAACCAAAAGGAACTGATACAAGAGTCTTTCTAACAAATTCAGGAGACGACTCAACTCCTGTAGCACAGCAACTATACATGGATTTATACGCTCATTTTAGCTCGTCAGTTCAGCTCACTTCATCTTTATTGTCAGACTAAAAATACATTAGAAAAACATACAACACAAACAACATGCAATGCATGCATCATTGAATATTAATAATGAATAAATCAACAGTATTTATTGGGTTGGATAAGGAAGTACAGCGTATATCCAACAGAAATAGCCCACCTGAGTTCCATCGAAGGCACAGAGGCGGATGTGTCTGCTGAGGACCTGAACTCCGACTCCAGGAGTCGGAATCATCCTGCAGCTCCACAAACTGAAACAAACACAAGTCCTGACCTGCCGAGACCGAACCTACGGGACACAGCGGGAGACCGAGGAGTTACCGGGAATATGATCAATATGTTCATGACGGGATGATTAGCAGTGTGAGAAATCTGAACCGCTCTTCTTAAAACCCGATGACTTCTGAAGAGAATCTACGCGTCACACACTCATACAAACATCTGATTGCTGACATATTTGTGCAAAATAATTTATTTTTTTTGCGTTTTCTTCAATTCTACAGTTGTATACTATTATAGGATTTAAATTACAATAATATTTTTGATCATTTTTAATAATTATTTTCATTTTATTTTCAAAGGTCAAACCGCTGCAGGACAGACGCTTCTTTAAAATCTGTCTTTTATCCAACGGCTGTGTAGAAAGCAGGAAGTCTGTCATCATCACGGCGCTGTGTTTGCTGTCAGACTGAGAACACGTGGGTCAAGTTCAGGTTAACGTTTCACCGTCTTCGCTTCGCTACGCCCAACGGAGAAAACTGAGAGTCACCGCAGAGTCACAAGCTCTGCAGATTTAGGAGGAATATGATGGAAACTAGCACAAAGAAAAGGAAGAGCAGCTACAACAAAGACTGTGAAACTACTGAGAAGTATTTATAAGACGGTGGAAGGAGATTCTCTGAGTTTTTAGTGATAAGTTAGTAGTTTAATACGACATAAAGAGATGTTCTGATCTCTGGATGCATTCAGACATTAAAGCAGAGAGATGTTACAGGATAAGGAGCAGAATAGAGATGTTTATTATTTAAGTTAGATAGACATTATATCTAATATGTAGACGACCTCTCGTCCTTGGTATCGTGTCCCACATTGTTCCACACAAACTTACTCTTTGTCCCACATGTGGTTGGGATCTGGTCTTCCTGTGCAGAACTACCTCCACTTCAGAACTATTGATTATTGGTTTTTAACGTTTGGACCCTCTTCAGACTTCCCGTTGGGCATTCTTGACTTAATTCTCTCAACTTCTTCAAGAACTTTAATTTAAGAGCAAACTTAGAGATATTGTCTTTATTCATCACACACACATAGAGACTGACTCACCTTGCCAGTTTTTGGATCCAGGAAGAGGTCACTAAAGGAGAGCTTTGATTGGCTGAGCTCAGGCTGAACATAATGACTTCCTCTGTATGTTACACCTGGAAACAGACACAAACGGTTACTGCTCTGCATTAATCAAGAAAATAACGGAGAGTGAAAAGAATCGTTCATAGCAGCCCAAAAATAGTGAATTAACCTGTTGTGTTATTTAGTAGTTTGAATTCAGCTGTAATCAACACCGGCAAGCCTGACACTTTAAATTACACAACCCTCCACGTGTGTGTGTGTGTGTGTGTGTGTGTGTGTGTGTGTGTGTGTGTGTGTGTGTGTGTTGACCTTCCTCCACCAGCAGTTTATTGAGGGTTGATGGTCTGAATCCTGAAGGTATAGCCCCCATGGCAGCGAGCACATCTGTCGCATCAATCTGTCACAAAGTGAAAACCATAAATATTTTGTATATACAATCACATATTGCAGATTTAATATTGGTTGATAGGAAGACTAACGGCAGCAGCAGCTGTAGATATTTACCTCAGTCAAAGCCTTTTTAACAGTAGTCCAGTTGGAATGTGGAGAACTGCTGTTGAAGAAATTAGATTAGTCATTCACATAGAGAGCTGTCTTCATTCCACTTAAAGGACCAGTGTGAAGGATTTACAGGGATTTACTGGCAGAAATGGAATAAAGCATTAATAACTATGTATGAGTCGTGTTTTCATTAGACTGAGTCCTTCATATCTACAGAGGGAGCAGGTGCTCTTCATCCTCACTGTTTCTACAGTAGCCCAGAACGGACAAACCAAACTCTGGCTCTACAGGGAGACTTTCACTATTTTACCTTTCCTGAAGGCCACGGAGCGGTATTCAGCTGGTTGCAATCTGTATCCTCACAACTAGATGCCACTGAATCCTACACGCTGTCCCTTTAACCACTGATGAGCTCACTGAATCCTACAGACTGTCCCTTTAACCACTGATGAGGTCACTGAATCCTACACACTGTCCCTTTAACCACTGATGAGGTCACTGAATCCTACACACTGTCCCTTTAACCACTGATGAGATCACTGAATCCTACACACTGTCCCTTTAACCACTGATGAGGTCACTGAATCCTACAGACTGTCCCTTTAACCACTGATGAGATCACTGAATCCTACACACTGTCCCTTTAACCACTGATGAGGTCACTGAATCCTACACACTGTCCCTTTAACCACTGATGAAGTCACTTCTGACATCACTCAATCTGCAAAATCTACAGAAAGTAGAACCTCTGTTTCTCTTGGTCGTCAGTCAGTTCTTCACTCTCTTCCTCCTCCTCATTGTCATCATCATCGTCCTTTTCATCGTCGGAGTCATCCTCCTCCTCCTCCTCATCATCATCATCATCTTCATCTTCATCTTCATCATCAACACCGGAGCCAATCTGAAAAGTGAGTTGTTTTAGAGAGGGATCAGTCAGCTGATAACAGAGTTTAATTAATCAGCTGCATGTCTCACTGTGTGGAAGAGACTGGATCATTCTGTTATGTCTAAGACGACATCAGGCTGGACTTAAACTAGGATAAACGCATTAACACATTCGATCTTTCGGAGGATGTAGCGGCTCAGTTTTAAAGCTAGAGTGAAGATACTGGTATCATATTAAACTATAAAACCTGATGAATCCATCGGTACCAACCAGGTCAGACTAGCTGGTCATGAAGGAGGTTAAATAACTCTCCAAACTTACGCTACATTTTAATGAGGAAAATCTGTCATGTCCATTTTCAAAGGGGTCCCTTGACCTCTGACCTCCAGATCAGTGAATGTAAATGGGTTCTATGGGTACCCACGAGTCTCCCCTTTACAGACATGCCCACTTTATGATAATCACATGCAGTTTGGGGCAAGTCACAGTGAAGTCAGCACACTGACACACTGACAGCTGTTGTTGCCTGTTGGGCTGCAGTTTGCCATGTTATGATCTGAGCATATTGTTTTATGCTAAATGCAGAACCTGTGAGGGTTTCTGGACAATATCTGTCATTGTTTTGTGTTGTTAACTGATTTACAATAATAAATATATACATACATTTACATAAAGCAGCATATTTGTCCACTCCCATGTTGATAAGAGCATTAAATACTTGACTAATCTCCCTTTAAGGTTCATTTAGAACAGATAAAAAATGTGTGATTCATTTGCGATAAAATATTTTAATTGATCGCCTATGTGGTCTATCGTCAGTATCGGCTCGATATCGATATATAGAATTGGTGCATTAACAGTAACACACTTCAGCTACTTACATTAAATTTGAACTTATAACACAAGAAGGTTTAATGTGATGCAGACGTTGAGCAGCTTCTTTACCTTCAGGTAGGTTTTTGGAACCACTCCTCTGTTTCCTTTAGCGTCCTGAGCCAGCCACCATCCATCTGCTGTCTTCCTGATAATCCTCAATACCTCCCCCCTCTGAGAACAGCAGGGAAACAAGTCACATTATTATTATTATTATTCATGAATTACTAACAAGCACAACTTCTCTGTGTAGTTGACAAGCTTGTCGGGATGTCATACTGTTTCCCTGTCAGCCTTTCTGTCACACTTTCATCGTACCTGCAGGTCGTGCACGTATGATTTGGGGGGCAGGAGCTCCCTCTTCTCTTAATAAATGTAATAAAATGCAATTTTTCAGATGAAAGGAAAAAAAGGAAAAAACTAAAGCAGCGTCTTTTTAGGTCATGTCAGCGCACTTCAAGTATTTTTCTTTCCAGATTATCTTCCTCTGTCTTCAGTGGAGAAGCTTTGAAAAGGTTTATTAAACATCATGATCAGAAGACATGTTGGTAGCAGCAGCTCCTAAACCTGTAGATCTCCTCCTCACCGTCAGTATTCAGCAACATGCAGCATATAAAGAAGAGGTCACGTAAAGAGCCTGGGTTTGAGGGTTTAAAACTCAAAGTGCTTCACCTGCATTCAAGTCATTTGTCTCACAGGTAAATTTTAAGAAACACAAGAAAGTTGCACGAGTGGTGATACGCTGGAACACTGAGCCTGAAACAGGAAGTACTCTGTGCTTCATCTCTGTGTCTGAAACAGGAAGTACTCTGTGCTTTATCTGTCTGAAACGGGAAGTACTCTGTGCTTCATCTCTGTGTCTGAAACAGGAAGTACTCTGTGCTTTATCTCTGTGTCTGAAACAGGAAGTACTCTGTGCTTCATCTCTGTGTCTGAAACAGGAAGTACTCTGTGCTTCATCTCTGTGTCTGAAACAGGAAGTACTCTGTGCTTTATCTCTGTGTCTGAAACAGGAAGTACTCTGTGCTTCATCTCTGTGTCTGAAACAGGAAGTACTCTGTGCTTCATCTCTGTGTCTGAAACAGGAAGTACTCTGTGCTTCATCTCTGTGTCTGAAACAGGAAGTACTCTGTGCTTTATCTCTGTGTCTGAAACAGGAAGTACTCTGTGCTTTATCTCTGTATCTGAAACAGGAAGTACTCTGTGCTTCATCTCTGTGTCTGAAACAGGAAGTACTCTGTGCTTCATCTCTGTGTCTGAAACAGGAAGTACTCTGTGCTTTATCTCTGTGTCTGAAACAGGAAGTACTCTGTGCTTCATCTCTGTGTCTGAAACAGGAAGTACTCTGTGCTTTATCTCTGTGTCTGAAACAGGAAGTACTCTGTGCTTCATCTCTGTGTCTGAAACAGGAAGTACTCTGTGCTTTATCTCTGTGTCTGAAACAGGAAGTACTCTGTGCTTTATCTCTGTGTCTGAAACAGGAAGTACTCTGTGCTTTATCTCTGTGTCTGAAACAGGAAGTACTCTGTGCTTCATCTCTGTGTCTGAAACAGGAAGTACTCTGTGCTTCATCTCTGTGTCTGAAACAGGAAGTACTCTGTGCTTTATCTCTGTGTCTGAAACAGGAAGTACTCTGTGCTTTATCTCTGTGTCTGAAACAGGAAGTACTCTGTGCTTCATCTCTGTGTCTGAAACAGGAAGTACTCTGTGCTTTATCTGTCTGAAACAGGAAGTACTCTGTGCTTCATCTCTGTGTCTGAAACAGGAAGTACTCTGTGCTTTATCTCTGTGTCTGAAACAGGAAGTACTCTGTGCTTCATCTCTGTGTCTGAAACAGGAAGTACTCTGTGCTTTATCTCTATGTCTGAAACAGGAAGTACTCTGTGCTTTATCTCTGTGTCTGAAACAGGAAGTACTCTGTGCTTTATCTCTATGTCTGAAACAGGAAGTACTCTGTGCTTTATCTGTCTGAAACGGGAAGTACTCTGTGCTTTATCTCTGTGTCTGAAACAGGAAGTACTCTGTGCTTTATCTCTGTGTCTGAAACAGGAAGTACTCTGTGCTTTATCTCTGTGTCTGAAACAGGAAGTACTCTGTGCTTCATCTCTGTGTCTGAAACAGGAAGTACTCTGTGCTTTATCTCTGTGTCTGAAACAGGAAGTACTCTGTGCTTCATCTCTGTGTCTGAAACAGGAAGTACTCTGTGCTTTATCTGTCTGAAACAGGAAGTACTCTGTGCTTCATCTCTGTGTCTGAAACAGGAAGTACTCTGTGCTTTATCTCTGTGTCTGAAACAGGAAGTACTCTGTGCTTCATCTCTGTGTCTGAAACAGGAAGTACTCTGTGCTTTATCTCTGTGTCTGAAACAGGAAGTACTCTGTGCTTTATCTCTGTGTCTGAAACAGGAAGTACTCTGTGCTTTATCTCTGTGTCTGAAACAGGAAGTACTTCACCTGAACAGACAGATCTCCCTCCTGCTCTCCTCTGAAGTCACTGAGAGCTGTGCAGATCTCGATGTGAGGGCCGGACTGAGAAGGTGGTTTCACGGCTTGCTTCTCATCGTGATCATCGCCATCAGCATCATCATCGCCACTGTCTTCGTCGTCATCCTCGTCCTCATTATCTTCCTTTAAAACTTTACTGTGGATCAGAACATGGTGACATGATAAGTAGTGTCAAACTAATGTTTTTCTTTTCCTTCTGACACTGAGCTTCACAGTTCAAATGTTCTGGATGTGACTATTTGGCAATAATTATTTATTTATTTGAGGTTTTTATATCATTCTGTAGCTTCCCAGCGGTGTTCCTTAAGTATTCAAATCCAAACATTCAGATTTTGGTTGAAGTACGTATGTTTTAGCGTCAGAATCCTGTTTTCCCTTCAAGCCCTTCTAAAAATGTTTTCCCATGTGACCTGATGTAGGTTTCTTAATGATAACGTGGTTCTACATATATATCCTTATCCATAGTCAGTGTATTACCTACAGTAACTTAGATGAGGGTCGCACGCTCCCAGTTTTGGAGAAGCGATGTACTGCTGTAGACGCCATGTTAGTTCAGATCAGAAAGTCACTCAATAACACAAACAAACTAACCGTTCGATGCAGCGGTAGAACAGCAGCTCCCTGTTCTGAAAGGGAAAATTACTGTTTTTGTGAATGGAGTCTGGTGGCTTTGAAGAGAGCAATATAAAAGCTTCAGTTTCCCGTCAGAAAGGGCTGTCTGACAGCGAGGTAAAGCCGTGAAAATATTCTAAATATAGCGTACAATTTTTTTAGGTGGGTAAAATACGTTTTGCGGCTGAACCCATTCCAACGGGGAACTGAAGCCGTTATATCGCTCTCTTCAAAGCCACCAGACTCCATTGACAAAAACAGTAATTTTACCTCTCAGAACACAGGAGTGTACATACAACACCACTTCAAAAAAATCTGAACTAACCTTTCCAGTTATATTCAAAAGTAGCACAGCTAATGTTGACTCAGCTAGTGCTAGCGTTCATATTATTCATAACCTTATTGATTAGCTTACTGTGCTAACCTACGCCACTGCATTCTGATAACAGCTGAGTTGGCGTTTCCATGTGAAAAACCCAGAAAAGAACACAGATGGAGTCGACCTTTAAACAAAGACCTTGACAAAGGATGAATGATCAATTTGTTGTTGGGAAATTGAGCCACTGCAACAAGGAATATGATATATATATAGTATATACAGCATATATATACTGTATATACTATATATATATAACTGGATAACAAAGTTATTAAATGAGCCCTATCATATCTCCTTATTTTTCTTTGCAGTGAGCACACAGGTCACTGACCCGGCAGCAGAACTGGGTCCTGGTGGTGAAAGCTCCAGAGAGAGGCTGTTTAAACGCTCCAAGATGTCCTGCAGTCGTCTCTCCTCATCCTGTTTCCTCCGATCATAGTTCCCCACCGGAGCCAGCTCATCAGCCTAGAAAATCAGGAAACGTCAATTTAATGAGAATCTACTTTAAAAGAACAGAACGATACGCAATACGGTAGGTTTTTATTGAGCGTACGGTGTTGGCCTGTCAGTGATATCTGACCACAATCTCCAGTCTTTCAATAAGTAACAGGCGAACCCAGATGCTGTCTCAGAGATTTTCTATTCAGAAAACATAAACTTGATTTGGGACAATAAATAATGTCAATTGGCAGGATAAAAACAAACTGATAAAAGTCAAGTAATAGTACTGGCTGCTCACAGTTTTGGAGGTAATCTCGGAGTTGAACTGATTACACACTTATTACAAAGACGATATTTAATAATAACATAATAATTAACAGGTTTACAGACAGTACAGCACTAACCTTGGTCAGTTTCTTCAAAGTCCTTAGTGTCTTCTCTGCTGACATCTGCAGTTCTTGACATCTGTTTGGAGTTGGACGTTTAGAGGAAAATCAAACCTCAAAGCATTGCTTGAAAAAGACAATTAAAATCATAAATGGGATGGACAAAAAGGAGTAGGAATAAAAGCAGAGTCCCTTCAGTAGTTTCAGTGCTGTTTACCTCCCAAATGCCTCTTCAGTGGATCCATCCTGACTCTGCACATCCTTCACCAGACTGTCAACCTGGATCACAAAAACAAGACTCATTCACAGGTCCATCTATAAAGGACATTTAACTTATATTACAACTGGCAAAGACATATCTTCCCCATACGGAGCTGCTATAGTTAAAGATGGGTGGGTTAGTGCTAACTACAGCTAGTTAAAGATGGTGGGTTAGTGCTAACTACAGCTAGTTAGAGATGGGTGGGTTAGTGCTAACTACAGCTAGTTAGAGATGGTGGGTTAGTGCTAACTACAGCTAGTTAAAGATGGGTGGGTTAGTGCTAACTACAGCTAGTTAAAGATGGTGGGTTAGTGCTAACTACAGCTAGTTAGAGATGGGTGGGTTAGTGCTAACTACAGCTAGTTAGAGATGGTGGGTTAGTGCTAACTACAGCTAGTTAAAGATGGGTGGGTTAGTGCTAACTACAGCTAGTTAAAGATGGTGGGTTAGTGCTAACTACAGCTAGTTAAAGATGGGTGGGTTAGTGCTAACTACAGCTAGTTAAAGATGGTCGGTTAGTGCTAACTACAGCTAGTTAAAGATGGTGGGTTAGTGCTAACTGCAGCTAGTTAAAGATGGTGGGTTAGTGCTAACTGCAGCTAGTTAAAGATGGGTGGGTTAGTGCTAACTACAGCTAGTTAAAGATGGTGGGTTAGTGCTAACTACAGCTAGTTAGAGATGGTGGGTTAGTGCTAACTACAGCTAGTTAAAGATGGTGGGTTAGTGCTAACTACAGCTAGTTAGAGATGGTGGGTTAGTGCTAACTACAGCTAGTTAGAGATGGTGGGTTAGTGCTAACTACAGCTAGTTAAAGATGGTGGGTTAGTGCTAACTACAGCTAGTTAAAGATGGTGGGTTAGTGCTAACTACAGCTAGTTAAAGATGGGTGGGTTAGTGCTAACTACAGCTAGTTAAAGATGGTGGGTTAGTGCTAACTACAGCTAGTTAAAGATGGGTGGGTTAGTGCTAACTACAGCTAGTTAAAGATGGTGGGTTAGTGCTAACTACAGCTAGTTAAAGATGGTGGGTTAGTGCTAACTACAGCTAGTTAGAGATGGTGGGTTAGTGCTAACTACAGCTAGTTAAAGATGGTGGGTTAGTGCTAACTACAGCTAGTTAAAGATGGTGGGTTAGTGCTAACTACAGCTAGTTAAGGATGGTGGTTTCGTGCTCACTACAGCTAGTTTAGAGATGGTTGGGCTAGTGCTAACTACATCTAGTTAAAGAGGGTGGTAGTGCTACCTACAGCTAGTTAAAGATGGGTGGTTTATTGCTAACTACAGCTATAAAAGATGGGTGGGTTAGTGCTAACTAAACTACGGCTAGTATAAGAGGAGTGGGTTTAGTGCTAAACTACAGCAGTTAAAATGGTGGGTTCGTGCTAACTGCAGCTTAGATAAAGATGGGTGGGTTAGTGCTAACTACAGCTATTAGAGATGTGGGTTATTGCTAACTACAGCTTGTTAGAGAAGGAGGATAGTGCTAACTACAGCTAGTTAAAGATGGTGGGTTAGTGCTAACTACAGCTAGTTAAAGATGGTGGGTTAGTGCTAACTACAGCTAGTTAAAAATGGTGGGTTAGTGCTAACTAGAACGGTCTGTTCTACATAGCAACGGTCTGCTATACAGAAATAACAGACCGCAGAACGCCGTGATTGACCAATCAGAATCGAGTATTCAACACAGCCGTGTAATAACGCTAGTTAATGAACTGGAACTCTAAACTTTAAACACCCAGTCAGTCGTCTTTC
>CAKAOJ020000509.1:222500-240000 GCA_916701645.2 Sebastolobus alascanus
CAGTCAACACAGATCTGTCCCGGCCGTATCACAGGAACGTCCCAGAAGACAAGCTGTTCAGTGCCGAACAGTCTGTGAACTATCTAATGAGGATCATCGACACACTGAACATGGAGAAGACTGGCCGGGCGTTCAGCTGGGACGGGACTGAACTCCCCTGGTAGACAAAATGAATTCACTCTCCTCTGTTCCTGATGCTGAATCTCTCAGAGCTGTGAGCTGGACTTTACACTGAGATGGAGCTTCCTGCTGAAGTCACGGTCTAAACAGTCTGACAACCAGCCAAAGTGCTTAAATCACCTGTAATACCTCTGTTGTTAATAATGCCAGCACATTAAGGCCTTATTGTACCTGTACTGTATGTACTAATGATGTAAAGTAGCACAGAGTTCCCTCTGTTCCCAGTCTTTGTGGTAAGCTAAGTTAACCAGATATGAGAGGGATCTTCTCATCCAACACTCTGCAAATAAAAGCATATTTCACAAAATGTCTAAGTGTGGTTCCTAAAAGCATTTTCACACGTTCCTTGTCGTGTTTTCTGCCTTATTGTTGAATAAAATCAGTTGTCATGACATTAGACAGCTGAATTATGTGTCACAGTATCAAAACATCACAATGTGGTTGTGGCATGTTAGCATGTTTGCATTTAGCTCAAAGCACCGCTGGATTTCTTTTTTTTAATGTTTTTCTGAATGTGTCAACAACCGATTCTTCATTAATTATGAATGTTGTTAAAATGACGAGTTGGTGTTGATTGTTTTTCCTGTTTCCTTCACGACGTCGTCAACAAACAGTCAGACTTTAACATCTTTAATTTTTTTTATTATTATTTTTTTATTAATATATATATATATATATATATATATATATATTAATAAAAAAATAATAATAAAAAAAATTAGTGGGAGAAACCTGAGAACCAGGAGAAAACCCACGAGGGATAATTGTGGTGTCAAGATGTGTTGTCTTTGTGTCCAGGAGTGTGTGGACATAAAGACTTGACAAATCTCCCTTTAAGGTACATTTTAAACAGATAAAAAATGTGAGATTAATCATGATTAACTATTTTAACCGATTGACAGCCCTAATATACAGTATATATAATTTCTTGCCTTATTATCTCCATTATTGGTTGAAGACCTATAAATGGTGAGTCTTTAAAAGTCCTCCTCCATTTCTTCTGCTGATATATCAGATATAATCTGTATCTATAATATATCTGAGAAATGAGATTCATATCAGGACTACCATATATATACAGTATGTCTATGGTTATAACCATGCATATACTGTACGTCTATGGTTATAACCATATATATACAGTATGTCTATGGTTATAACCATGCATATACTGTACGTCTATGGTTATAACCATATATATACAGTATGTCTATGGTTATAACCATGCATATACTGTATGTCTATGGTTATAACCATGTATATACTGTATGTCTATGGTTATAACCATATATATACACTGTATGTCTATGGTTATAACCATGTATATACTGTACGTCTATGGTTATAACCATGTATATACTGTACGTCTATGGTTATAACCATGTATATACAGTACGTCTATGGTTATTACTCCAGCCTGCTGCAGACAGAGAGTCCTCTGCTGCAGCTCTCTGTGTTTAATATTAATAATAATACTCCAGCCTGCAGCAGACAGAGAGTCCTCTCCTGCAGCTCTCTGTGTTTAATATTAATAATAATACTCCAGCCTGCAGCAGACAGAGAGTCCTCTCCTGCAGCTCTCTGTGTTTAATATTAATAATAATACTCCAGCCTGCAGCAGACAGAGAGTCCTCTGCTGCAGCTCTCTCTCTCTCTCTCTCTCTCTCTCTCTCTGTGTTATGGGTTGAGGCTGCAGAACCGGTCCGAGCAGGTGAACGGGTTCTGGAGGAGCTGCTGTGACGTAGCAGCCACACACACACACTCATGATACACACCGATGCTACACACCAACACAACAACACACACACACACACACACACACACACCGGCTGCTGCCTCACAGTCTCTGAGAGGAGAAATGACCGCGAGTGACCTCAGAGGAAACGCTGGATTTTAGCGACTACTCGCATTTATTTTATAATTCATTAAAGCACAAATGTGTGTTTAATGCACCGGTTTATTTTAGGGTGAAACACCGCGGAGGGGAGAACCGACCGGCTCACCGGCAGCGGAGCTAAGCTAAAGGCAGCCGGGTTTGTAGATGCTAAGCTAAGCTAGGCTAGGCTAGGCTAGCTGCTCTGATGGATAAAGCCAAGTCGATGGTGGATCAGAAAGGAGCGTCGGGGCCGTTTCACGGTAACGGGAGCTGCTGCAGCTCCAGCACCGGACCGGAGCTCCTGCACCGGGGAGAAGAGCACCTCCTGCACCGGGGAGAGGAGCAGCTCCTGCACCGGGGAGAGGAGCAGCTCCTGCACCGGGGAGAGGAGCAGCTCCTGCACCGGGGAGAGGAGCAGCTCCTGCACCGGGGAGAGGAGCAGCTCCTGCACCGGGGAGAGGAGCAGCTCCTGCACCGGGAGGAGCAGCTCCTGCACCGGGGAGAGGAGCACCTCCTGCACCGGGGAGAGGAGCACCTCCTGCACCGGGAGGAGCAGCTCCTGCACCGGGGAGAGGAGCACCTCCTGCACCGGGGAGAGGAGCAGCTCCTGCACCGGGGAGAGGAGCACCTCCTGCACCGGGGAGAGGAGCAGCTCCTGCACCGGGGAGAGGAGCACCTCCTGCACCGGGGAGAGGAGCCGGAGTGTACCGGCTCCCCGGCCAAGAGGAGCCGGCTGCGGAGGAGGACCGAGTCCGTGAGGAGGAGCAGACCCCGTGAGTGATTTATACCGTTAAATATCAGGGTTATTATTACTGCGGGTGGAGGTGTGAGGACCGGGGAGCTGCGGCCCGGCTGCCCGGGGATCAGAGCCTGCAGCCCGGGGAGCTGCGGCCCGGCTGCCCGGGGATCAGAGCCTGCAGCCCGGGTCTGATCCCCGGGCTGCAGGCTCTGATCCCCGGGCTGCAGGCTCTGATCCCCGGGCTGCACCGTCCTTCAGGTGTCCTCATGTTGACCACATCAGGTGGTTCGTGTCTCCAGCTGACCTGCTGTCGTCATGGAGACCAGCAGGGAGACCAGACCCCCCCCCCCCAGACTCCTTTCTGTTGTTATGGACCCTCAGGTTGCATTTGCTGCGCTGTGATTGGTTGGTTCCCCGGTGGTGGAAAAGCTCCTGATAAGTGGGCCTGGCTTGCCTCAGCCAATCAGCAGCCGCCTCCTGTCTTGAGGAGGCAGGGAGGCCCCGCCCCCTTAGTGCTGATGATGATGATGATGATGATGATGATGGGAGTAAAGATCATCCAGGAAAACTTGAATGTAGAAAAGTCTGTGTTTGTTCAGTGTGAAGTTAAATATCCAACACTCACAGAGGCCTTCTGAGCTTTTATAATATAGCTTTTTATTTTATTTTATTTTATTGTATTGTTCTGTACACCTGCCAGCTGCTGTTCTGCCTCACTATGAAGCTTATAAGTGAAAAGAAACCTGGTAAGTGTGAGTTTGTGTTTAATTGTACTGAGTAGGCCTCAATATCAAAACAGAGGAATCATTTAAATGTATATACCCGTTTATTTCTTTAGTTGAGGTTAAGTGTCACTAAAATAAATCATTCAAGTCTCTTATTTTCCTAAGATCATCTTCATATATTAATGTTTCAGTCAGACTCTTAAATACCAAAGTGTGCTGTTGACATGATGCTGACATGATGCTTCTGCAGGTGGAAGAAGTCATAGTGAAGTCAGCACACTGACACACTGACAGCTGTTGTTGCCTGTTGGGCTGCAGTTTGCCATGTTATGATCTGAGCATATTGTTTTATGCTAAATGCAGAACCTGTGAGGGTTTCTGGACAATATCTGTCATTGTTTTGTGTTGTTAACTGATTTACAATAATAAATATATACATACATTTACATAAAGCAGCATATTTTCCCATGTTGATAAGAGGATTAAATACTTGACAAATCTCCCTTTAAGGTTAATTTAGAACAGATAAAAAATGTGCGTTTAATCGCGATTAACTATTTTAACTGATTGACAGCCCTAAACTGTATATAATTTCTTGCCTTATTATCTCCATTATTGGTTGAAGGTCTTTAAAAGTCCTCCTTCATTACTTCTGCTGATATATCAGATATAATCTGTATCTATAATATATCTGAAAAATGAGATTCATATCAGGACTTATATTCAGAGGACATATCATGATCCTCTGAATGGTTCAGTGACTGTTTTCCTTTATCAGACTCAGATTGACCAACATGTGCTGTTGAAATGATGCTTTATCAGGCAGCTGTTTGGATATCTATATATATCTATATATATCTATATAGATATATATAGATATATATATAGATATATATAGATATATATCTATTTATAGATATATATATATATATATCTATATCTATATAAATATCTATATATATATGGAGGATGTTTCAGTGTAACTTCCTCACAGCTCTTTTTCAGTGTTTGTTGTGTTTGAGTGTGTTTGTTATGTACGGTAAAACTTGTTCTTATGCTGTTGTTCAAATGTTTGCAGAGAAAACACCTGCAGGTATACTGACACGTTGCTAAGACATGTCATTCCTTCCATCTATCCATGATTAAATAGTGTTAGGGAGAGACAGGGAGAGAAAGGGAGAGAAAGGGAGAGAAAGGGAGAGAAAGGGAGAGACAGGGAGAGAAAGGGAGAGAAAGGGAGAGACAGGGAGAGAAAGGGAGAGACAGGGAGAGAAAGGGAGAGAAAGGGAGAGACAGGGAGAGAAAGGGAGAGACAGGTGGAGGCATCCTTCTTAGTTTCTGCTTCACACTACATCTAAATAGCTGTCAGCTGTGAGAAGACACAGCATTCAGGCTCACTGAACCTCCTAGAAATGCATCTTTTATTTATAATAATGCAGAACTAATAATTTATTATAATTAATAATATCGACCTTGAGGTGTCTTCTTGACAGAATAAGAAACCCACAAGATAAGAAGATATATTTGTGGTCTTTTTTATTTACTTATAGCCTAATAACATAGAACACTGGGTTAAATATTCACTTCTGTTACATCACGTAACGTAACTCCGTACCATCAGCTGTGAGCTCCAGATCAGACTGGAGACGAAACCACTATAAAGATGGGTGAGGAAGGTGAGTAGTACCTGCTATCTGCTGACGTTTGTGTTTTTTAAACAGAAAACACAGGTTTTATACTGTGATATTTAATGTAAATGACAAACTAACCAGCCAACAGTAGCCTCAATAAACTTTCAGGTGATCTCCTTCCAACCAGCTGTCTCCTTATTCAGGAGTTTGTAGTGAAATGAGGAGGTATCCTATCAGATATTAACTCCTCATATCATCTAAACCAACCAGCTGTCTCCTTATTCAGGTGTTTGAAGTGAAATGAGGAGGTATCCTATCAGATATTAACAACTCATTTCATCTAAACCAACCAGCTGTCTCCTTATTCAGGTGTTTTGTAGTGAAATGAGGAGATATCCTATCAGATATTAACTCCTCATTTCATCTAAACCAACCAGCTGTTCCTCGTCTGTTGCGGCGCTTTCAAAGCGAGCAACAGGAATAAATAGAAACAGGACGTCAGATAAAAGTTCAGTTCAAACGTCGTGCTGTGCAGAGCTTCGTCGCTTTCGGCCAGTTAGTTGATTCCAATAGAAAACAATACAATCAACAATATGTAAACTACACCCATCCCAATACATTAGACCTCTCTGTGTTGTACACATTATATCTAGATTATTTCTTTGTGAACCCCCGACCTTAAAGTTCAAACTGAGCCTGGTGAGAAGCCTGCACATCGCAGCATTAATCATAATAGTTAGTTCAATATCATCTTTTATTGTCTCGCCATGTGATCTTGTAATGACAGAAGTCTCATATTGACATTTTGAGGTCAATCATTCTAATGTAGAAATTAAATCTGTCACAGTATGAGTAGATATATTTTTGAAAACTATACGATTTTATTCAGTAAAACACACAGAAATCATTATCATTCTTTTTACAGAAGGAGGGGTCTGTATACATGTGGAATACAATAGAATAATGATAAGTGTATATTCTCTGTATGTAGCCCTCTGTGTGTCGAGTCGAGCATCAGTTCAACCTTTCACTGTGTGAGTATGGATGCTGAAGTAAATATAGCAACATCAATATTGTGATACTGTTGTGGTATTTACTGCTTTATCACTTATTGCATATCGCCTACCCATAATCAGAAGCACTTTACTGTTATTCATTTATTAGGCAACATCCTCTCTAATTTGACTAAACATATGTTTACATTACAACGAGTCAGACTAGTAACAGCTTTTGCACGTTAAGGTAAAGATCGGGTCGACGATGTTGGAGAACAAGTAGAACTTGAATGTAGCATCGCCTCAGGAGCTCCGTCTAAAACCCCCCCCCCCCCCCCCCACACTCATGCACGAGCACCGCCGCATCGTAACTCCTTCACAGCCACAGAGCGGAGAGAAGACCTCAACTCAACAACTCTTCCTCATGACAGTAACCTGTGCAGAGCTACTGCAGAGCTGAGTTTTCTCTTCCATTCTCCAGGAAACGTGCGGCGGCGACGCGCTTTGAGTTCAGGCTGGTGCACGCCACGGGTAGAGAACGAGCAGGGAGGCAGGGAGGCTTCTGATTGGTTCTTTCCAAGCGGGCCTCGAGGCAGTGATTGGTCGACGTTTTTACAGGATTACAGCAGCTACAGATGACGGATCTTTTCAGGTCCTTTTTCAGAGCTCATCAGTAATGGATCGCTGTCGGGGGGGAAAGACCATTTCAACCAATATAACAGATAGTGTAGACTGGAGAACATCGTCAACTCTGACTTTAAGTTCTCTGTTCTGATAATGAGACGCTTTATATCATCATCATCATCATCATCATCATCACCACAGATGCTCTTGTTAAAGCACCATACAGTACCTGTACCTGTACCTGTACCTGTACCTGTACCAGTACCTGTACCTGTACCTGTACCTGTACCTGTACCTGTACCTGTACCTGTACCTGTACCTGTACCAGTACCTGTACCTGTACCTGTACCAGTACCTGTACCTGTACCTGTACCTGTACCAGTACCTGTACCTGTACCTGTACCTGTACCAGTACCAGTACCAGTACCAGTACCTGTACCTGTACCTGTACCTGTACCTGTACCAGTACCTGTACCTGTACCAGTACCTTTTCTGTTCTTGTCCCCTTCATTGATGATCCATAGAACTCAGTGAAAGTATATTCAATATTAACTGAAGCACCGGTTATCTCCTTTCACTGGGATGTGAAAGATGACGAGTAGTTTTGCTATCCGTGGTTTATTCTTTGAAAAGAAAAATATTCAACAAAACAAGATAAAACCGAATCACCACGTGAACTTCTTTTGTTGGTAAAGACATGTTGATAGTTTTACAGTCTGTACTCCGGATTCTCTATCTGTTAGATGAGATATTTAATTTTATAAGTTGCTCTGAAGCGATGAAAAGTTAGTCTGAAAACAATAGTGCTGCAACTGAGGAGTATTTTCATTGTCTATTAATCTGTCGATTATTTTCTTGATTAGTTGTTTTGGTCTATAAAATATCAGAAAATGGTGAAAAATGTCGATCAGTGTTCCCTAAAGCCCGAGATGACGTCCTCAGATGTCTTGCTTTGTCCAAAGATATTCAGTTTACTGTCATAGAGGAGGAAAGAAACCAGAAAATATTCACATTTAACAAGCTGGAATGAATGTAAAAAATGACTCAAACCGATTAATTGATTATCAAAATAGTTGGCGTTTAATTTAATAGTCGACAATTAATCGATTAATCGCTGCAGCTCTAGAAAACAAGACCATCATCATTAGGGATGTAAGAAAACACCGATACACACCAGAATTGTCCCGGATGGCGTAATGAAGGGAACATGTCATCAGTAAAGTTTGAAATGTCCGGTCGGAGCTCCTCTGCTTTATGGCTGAGTTATTATTGGATGGAGGCCAGCCGTCCTGATAAACCCAGATAACCCTCTAAGCTTCTCCACTGAGGGCCGACCCTGGAATCTATTCTCCTAACTCGGGCTTGTGATTCTTCACTTTTGTCCTCAGATATTTTTCTAATCAGGGTTTGAGGTGACTTGTAGGTAACGCTGCCTGCAGTACCTCGTGTTTACAACAGTAACTTAGCAGCTACTTTCATTGACTGTCTCCTGGAACAGAGCTGCCTTTATTTAAACCAACAGGCTCTTTCTCCTGTTTGTTTTCAAAACTTTCATTTAAAGCCCCAACATGAGATTTTGTCTCCTGTTCTCACACCAATGTTTAAACCAGACACTAAATACTTTACTGAGTGGCTGAACGAGGTTTTTTGGGGGAATGTTCAGTATTTCAGTACAGAGCAAAAGCCATGGAAATAGGAAGAATGAAGGTAGGAAATGTGCAAACATACCAGTAATTATAATCTACAAGATTTACCATAGAAGTTAGAGCTGGGACGATTCACCTTGATTCAGTACTATCATGATACCTGGGTGGCGTTTCGATATGTATTGTGATTTTTAAGTATTGCGATTCGATATTATGATTTATTGTGATTGTTGTTAACTTCTTTAACTCTAGACCATGAAGGGAAAAAGTTGAATCATACACTTCATCAGACTTTTACTTTGGAAAATCTCTAAATGAATCCAGTAAAAATGTTTGATTTTCAGCATGTATGTAGTCAGAGACGTCCTGAAGTCAAATATATCAGGATCATTGGCAGGAAGTATTTATTAAATTTATTATCCAGCAACCCAAAAATCAAAGAATAAAGACATTTCCCTCACAGATTAGTGGTATTTTCTCTTTAATTTATAAGGGACATGTAATGTTTTATACTTCTGGTGAATATAATCCAATCAATCTTATTTCCATAGATGTATTTTGTATATGCAGTTCCCTTTGTTAACACCTTATTTTGAAAAGCGGACGTAGTCCCACGTGTCTACTTCCTCTAACTTCTCCAAGGCCGTCTCTAGCTCTCCCGTCAGCTCCTTCTCTTTATCCATCCATGGTCAGCTCCATCGGGGCCGTTTCAATGCATTTAACAGAAATGTCAGTATATGGTGCTCTACAGTTGTAGCGTCGGCCCATTTGACCACGGAGACGAGAGCGACGGCCGGCTGGACCGCACGTTACCGCGATACGATAACGTTTCCTGTCCGTGACAGAGTTAGCATGCAGCTTTAGCCGTGATGTCTAGCTCTGCTTTTCCTGCAATGTGTGAAACCCAAAGTGTTTCCATCCTTTACTGGATGTGTAGTGTTTACCACGCTGGATTTAACATGTGAGGGTGCAGGTCGTATCCACGACGACCCTCCGACGTTTTATACTTTCTGAGGTTTGTTTTGGTTGACGGATACGGAACGGATATGACGTCACGTTACTCAGACTACCACAATAAAAGCGGTAACTTCCTTCTACCTCCACATAGACTCAGATGAAGCAGATATATCGATTCTGGTGTTAAAACATCTGTTTAGAAATCGTAAGAAAGAAATTGCGATACATAGGGGAATAGATTTTTTTGCGCTATAGATATGTTGATAGAAGTTTTAAAAACAGTATCAACAGCACTAATATGTTTTATTTGCAAGGCCAACAGTTGTTTTAGCTCAAGCTGTCCAAGAAATCTGAATAGTCAGATTGATGTTTGGTCTCAGTGTGACTCAGTTTTGGCTGATTGTCTTCCAGACCGCAGCAGGGTGTTATGATGTAGGAAGTCTAGTCTCCGGTGTTGAGACTTGGCTTTGGCTGCTGATACACGCTGTAAAATCAGGTGGTGGTGACTTGTTCATTTTAAAGAGAAGAAGCTTTAATTCAGGACAATGTTCACCCAGTTACAGCCGGTTACAGCCTGAGTGTGTTAATGTAGTAACAGAATAACTCTACTAAAATATACAGGTTTGTCCAAAAGGTCAGCCACAGGTCGAGTCAATGTTCTACTACCTTTAGTGTCCGATGGATCGTGAACAGAGTTTCAGTGAGGGTGTCGGTGATTTCTCCAGGGAGCTGAAACTGTTTTAGTGTTTCTAAAAAAACAAAAGACGTTTGTCCTCATGTTCTGTCTTTGTGTTATTTTACTAGACTGAGTAGGAAAGATAGCAGCAAAATGTCTGTTTGTTTTACCAGATATACAAATCTCATTCCTTAGAGCTCAGTGATTTGACATAACTGTGTCCAGATAAAGTGTTTATTATTTAGGTAGTAAGGCTGGGCGTTATATCGATATTATATCTATTATTACTTACTTACTTACTATTAGATTTTGAATATAGTAATATGGATTAAGTGTTGTCTTTTCCTGGTTTTAAAGGCTGCATTAAAGTTCTAGCTGTTCTATTGTTTGTCAGATATCTATAACCTCATTGTGACTAATCGAAATTCTTATTCCAGATATCTATAACGTCATTGTGACTAGTCAGCGTTGTTGTCATGACGTTGCTCCCATCCCTAAATGTCTGAAATCTGAGATTAATGTTGTCACAACTTGTCAATCTGCCAGTTTGTTGTTAAAGAAAATCTACTTTCAAAGCTCAGTTGATGTTTACAGACATTAGAGCAGGTCAGTAGGTGAGAGGTGACGGAGACAATAATGGAGGTGAGAGGTGACTCCTGCTGAACACTAACCAAACACACATCAGTGTAGTCGAGGTAACAGCAGGTGTAGTCGAGGTAACAGCAGGTAAAAGTGAATCCATATACAGTATAGAATCCATCGGTACCAACCAGGTCAGACTAGCTTATAGTGAAGGAGGTTAAATAACGCTCCAAACCTACACTAAATGTTGTTGAGGAAAAACTGTCATGGCCATTTCCAAAGGGGTCCCTTGACCTCTGACCTCCAGATCAGTGAATGTAAATGGGTTCTATGGGTACCCACGAGTCTCCCCTTTACAGACATGCCCACTTTATGATAATCACATGCAGTTTGGGGCAAGTCATAGTGAAGTCAGCACACTGACACACTGACAGCTGTTGTTGCCTGTTGGGCTGCAGTTTGCCATGTTATGATCTGAGCATATTGTTTTATGCTAAATGCAGAACCTGTGAGGGTTTCTGGACGATATCTGTCTTTGTTTTGTGTTGTTAACTGATTTCCAGTAATAAATATATACATACATCATTTCAGCTCTAATTATCAGGGAAATAAAGCCTACTGAATGGATTTTTAAAGGCTGATGCAGCTCTAAGTTAGTTGCTTTGTAGAGCATTTAAGACGTCTTGCAGCATCACTTCTCTTCCATCCAGTACAGTAAATCTTTCTTTAATTGAATTAAAGCGATCGAGAGACAAGAAGACGGGCAGAGGAGAAAGGGAGAGAACGAGAAAGGGAAAAGAGGGAGAGAGAAAGAAAGATGGTGTGTGTGAGAACACCATAGAGGCCGAGAGAAAGAGATGATGGAGGAGGGGGGATGTCTGTTTCCATGGCGACCGTGGCTCTTGTTGAGCTGCGGTGGTGTTTTTATTTTTTTCTAGCCGGCTGTGCTGGAAGATTTTCTTATTGTGAGGCTGAACTCAGCGTTCTTCTCCCGAACTAACCGTCCAGACCAGACTGTCTCCTTCTCTGTGCAGCAGTGGTTCAACGCTGCAGTCACACAGCAGATCAGCAGATCATCAGATCAGCAGATCATCAGATCAGCAGATCATCAGATCATCTGATGATCAGATCATCAGATCATCAGATCATCAGATCATCAGATCATCTGATCAGCTGATCATCAGATCATCTGATGATCAGATCATCAGATCAGCAGATCATCTGATCATCTGATCAGCTGATCATCAGATCATCTGATGATCAGATCATCAGATCAGCAGATCATCTGATCATCTGATGATCAGATCATCTGATCAGCTGATCATCAGATCATCTGATGATCAGATCAGCAGATCAGCAGATCATCAGATCAGCAGATCATCTGATCATCAGATCCTCAGATCATCAGATCATCAGATCATCAGGACACAGCGTCAGACTGTTTATACAGAAGTGGTGTGAACCCTACTTCCAGTGTTCTTTGTTTAGGCGAGGAAATAATGAATTACAGTAGTGTAGGCAGCAGAAAATGAAGGTGTGGAGATGGAGAAGTTGTTCATGTTGTTGGGGAGCTTTGGTTTGACTTTGGCAATATTTCTGATTTGTAAATATCAGGACCCACGAGGGGAAATCTCGTTCTGACTGACTGAAGTTTATGCAGCACTTTAGTGCTTCTGATGTGTATATTTATGTTCTTTGATGTGAATATAAATGAAAAGGAGCTCAACCTATTATAAACATTATTAGTATTATTAGACTGTAAATCAACCACATGTTATGACTAATTAATAACAGGGTGGCGACAGTAATAATGGTGTATTACTGTGGGATATTAGTATTATTAGTATTATTAGACTGTAAATCAACCACATGTTATGTATAATTACTAACTATTCAGTACTGATGGTGTATTACTGTGTGATCACTGTCACACTTTTTAATGGACTTAATGAACTGACAAAGGACACAGAGTCGGATACGAGTACAGCAGGTTTAACAGCTTTTGATTTGCATAAATAGGTTCCACACATGTCCTTAAATACAGATCAATTATAAGATCGACCTTAAATACAGATCAATTATAAGATCGCTCTCTGAACAGATTTCGGTATGGAGGTTAATAACAGTCTCGTGGTTCTCCTCTCCAGCCTTCCCCTGGTTCGGTATAGAGGTTAATAACAGTCTCGTGGTTCTCCTCTCCAGCCTTCCCCTGGTTCGGTATAGAGGTTAATAACAGTCTCGTGGTTCTCCTCTCTAGCCTTCCCCTGGTTCGGTATGGAGGTTAATAACAGTCTCGTGGTTCTCCTCTCCAGCCTTCCCCTGGTTCGGTATGGAGGTTAATAACAGTCTTGTGGTTCTCCTCTCTAGCCTTCCCCTGGTTCGGTATAGAGGTTAATAACAGTCTTGTGGTTCTCCTCTCCAGCCTTCCCCTGGTTCGGTATGGAGGTTAATAACAGTCTTATGGTTCTCCTCTCCAGCCTTCCCCTGGTTCGGTATAGAGGTTAATAACAGTCTTGTGGTTCTCCTCTCCAGCCTTCCCCTGGTTCGGTATAGAGGTTAATAACAGTCTTGTGGTTCTCCTCTCCAGCCTTCCCCTGGTTCGGTATAGAGGTTAATAACAGTCTTGTGGTTCTCCTCTCTAGCCTTCCCCTGGTTCGGTATAGAGGTTAATAACAGTCTTGTGGTTCTCCTCTCCAGCCTTCCCCTGGTTCGGTATAGAGGTTAATAACAGTCTCGTGGTTCTCCTCTCTAGCCTTCCCCTGGTTCGGTAGGAGGTTAATAACAGTCTCGTGGTTCTCCTCTCAGCCTTCCCCTGGTTCGGTATAGAGGTTAATAACAGTCTCGTGGTTCTCCTCTCTAGCCTACCCCTGGTTCGGTATAGAGGTTAATAACAGTCTTGTGGTCTCCTCTCCAGCCTTCCCCTGGTTCGGTATAGAGGTTAATAACAGTCTCGTGGTTCTCCTCTCTAGCCTTCCCCTGGTTCGGTATAGAGGTTAATAACAGTCTCGTGGTTCTCCTCTCTAGCCTTCCCCTGGTTCGGTATAGAGGTTAATAACAGTCTCGTGGTTCTCCTCTCTAGCCTTCCCCTGGTTCGGTATAGAGGTTAATAACAGTCTTGTGGTTCTCCTCTCTAGCCTTCCCCTGGTTCGGTATAGAGGTTAATAACAGTCTCGTGGTTCTCCTCTCTAGCCTTCCCCTGGTTCGGTATGGAGGTTAATAACAGTCTCGTGGTTCTCCTCTCTAGCCTTCCCCTGGTTCGGTATAGAGGTTAATAACAGTCTTGTGGTTCTCCTCTCCAGCCTTCCCCTGGTTCGGTATGGAGGTTAATAACAGTCTTGTGGTTCTCCTCTCCAGCCTTCCCCTGGTTTGGTATAGAGGTTAATAACAGTCTTGTGGTTCTCCTCTCCAGCCTTCCCCTGGTTCGGTATAGAGGTTAATAACAGTCTCGTGGTTCTCCTCTCCAGCCTTCCCCTGGTTCGGTATAGAGGTTAATAACAGTCTCGTGGTTCTCCTCTCTAGCCTTCCCCTGGTTCGGTATAGAGGTTAATAACAGTCTTGTGGTTCTCCTCTCCAGCCTTCCCCTGGTTCGGTATAGAGGTTAATAACAGTCTCGTGGTTCTCCTCTCTAGCCTTCCCCTGGTTCGGTATAGAGGTTAATAACAGTCTTGTGGTTCTTCTCTCCAGCCTTCCCCTGGTTCGGTATGGATATCGGTGGCACGTTGGTGAAGTTGGTGTACTTTGAGCCCGTCGATATAACTGCAGAGGAAGAACAGGAAGAAGTGGAAAACCTTAAGTCCATCCGCCGCTACCTCACCTCAAACGTGGCTTATGGTATGTCCACACACACACACACACACACACACACACACACACACACACACACACACACACACACACACACACACACTAACACACGCACACACACACACACACACACCTGTGGTCACACCCACATACTTGCATCTGTTGACTCGTGTATCTGAAACAGGGAAACCGGTCAAGGACACTTGGCAGGAAGATATCAGGAGATATTTTACAGTGTAACTCATGTTACATAAGACTGATAAGGTCTTGACTTCAGGTTCAGCTATTATATAATGTTAATATAGAAATTATATAAAAGGCTCAGATAAACTTCAACCACAGCATTTAATAGTGTGTGTTTACACTTTATGAATGGACATCAGAACATTGGGCCAGAATCCTGTAGTATAAAGTATAGTATATATATATATATATATATAGTATAATGGTTCCTCCCTCACTCAGGTAAAACCGGCGTCCGTGACGTCCACCTGGAGCTGAGGAACCTCACCATGTGCGGCCGGACGGGGAACCTGCACTTCATCCGCTTCCCAACGCAGGCCATGCCCCGTTTCATCCAGATGGGTCGCGACAAGAACTTCTCCAGCCTGCACACGACGCTCTGCGCCACCGGAGGAGGAGCGTACAAGTTCGAGAATGAGTTCAGAACGGTGAGGCCGGAGAAGACTCTGATTAGTGTTGAGTAGAATCTTTGGTTACTGATAGAGCTGCAACGATTAGTCCATCAACGGAAAATTCATCTGCACCTATTCTGATAATCGATTAATCACAAGTCTTGTTCCAACTAGGGTCGGGTACTGAAACCCGGTACTAAACGAGCCCCGGGTCTTTGTAAAGACCGTAGTATCGATGAGCTCTGCCATTAACGGTTCTGTGATCGGTATTGGAGAAATTAAGAAAATTGATTTCCTCTTTATTTCGGCTCCATAAACCTTATCTTTGATCTCACAAACTCTGTTTCTAATTTGTAATAAGATTAAACATTTTCCAGTCCAGAGGAGAGATCTCTCTCTCGTCTCTCTCCTACAAACACTCAGACACGCCGAGACCGGAGACGCTGCTGCTAGCGACGATGACGGAGAGAACAGAACGGTCCAAAGGGTGATTCTGCTCCAGTCGATGATTATCAATGAACGATCTCCCCGAGGTTTATCAGATAGAGACGAGCTCTTAGTTCATCCCTCGTTGCTCCATCATCATCACATTATAGTTTATTATAGTGATCTGTTCAAAACATGAATGTTTCTTATACGATGAACTTTTGTTTATTTATTTTACATTTTAATTATCACATTATAAGTGATTTGTTCAAAACAATACTGTTGCAGTTGCTACTCAAATGTTAATTTATATGAAGTATATATGCCAAAATAAAGCAATGTTAATTCTGTTAATTCATTTATTAATTTAAACAAAAAGAACAGTTCAGAGTACCGTTAAAGTACCGGATCGATGAGCGGTATCGGTAAGAGTAGTAGTACCGTTAAAGTACCGGATCAATGAGCAGCATCGGTAAAGTACCGGATCAATGAGCAGCATCGGTAAAGTACCGGATCAATGAGCAGTATCGGTAAGAGTAGCGGTACCGTTAAAGTACCGGATCAATGAGCGGTATCGGTAAGAGTAGCAGTACCGTTAAAGTACCGGATCAATGAGCGGTATCGGTAAGAGTAGCAGTACCGTTAAAGTACCGGATCAATGAGCAGTATCGGTAAGAGTAGCAGTACCGTTAAAGTACCGGATCAATGAGCGGTATCGGTAAGAGTAGCAGTACCGTTAAAGTACCGGATCAATGAGCGGTATCGGTAAGAGTAGCAGTACCGTTAAAGTACCGGATCGATGAGCGGTATCGGTAAGAGTAGCAGTACCGTTAAAGTACCGGATCAATGAGCGGTATCGGTAAGAGTAGCAGTACCGTTAAAGTACCGGTATCGGTAAGAGTAGCAGTACGGTATCTTCAACACTATACTAAACTAAATATCTTTGAGTTTTATTAATGACGTCACCTTGAGCTCTAGAAAACACTGTTTTTTCTCTTGACCAACGATTAAGAGACATAATGAGAACAATGGTTAGTTCATGCTAATGTATGTGTATATATATATATATATATGCTAATATATTTTACATTATGTAATAATGTAAAATATATAATAAAAATGTAAAATATATAATAATAATATAATAATAATGTAATAACAGCTCTGTCACATTTACAGTTCACTGAATTAAAGATCTCACCAGTTATAATCTGATTTGAGCAGAATCTCAGTCTCAGCCGTTCATTGAGTATATTCAACATTTCCACAGTCAGCAGACTTGATATCTGCCGGTCTCAGTACCGGAGGTCATTGACCCTCTCTGCAGTGCAGCAGGATCAATGAACTCTCGCTGAGATCAGCTGAGTTTATGCACACTTCAGTCTTAAAGTGGCTTCATAAACCTGACGAATTGATGCTTCTGAAGAATAACCTCTTACTTTAAATCCCCTTTAATAGTGTTTAGCTAAGATGAGTCCTTGTTTGTTAGATGGCCGACCTGGAGCTGCTGAAGCTGGACGAGCTGGACTGCCTGATCCGCGGCCTGCTGTTCGTGGACCGGGTGAGCTTCAACGGACACCCGGAGGGATACTACTTCCAGAACCCGTCGGACACCCAGAGCTGCGTGAAGAAGACCTGCACGCTGGACAACCCGTTCCCCATGCTGCTGGTCAACATCGGCTCCGGGGTCTCCATCCTCGCCGTGTACTCGGAGAACAACTACAAACGGGTCACCGGAACCAGGTGAGGAGGGGAGAAAATAAAACCACCAGAGTCACCTTGTAAAGGTTCTCTGTTATATACAGTATGTTGTTGAGTTGTGTACTTTACATTATCCAGATGTTTCCAACAAGTTTCAAACCAGAGAAATCTGTCATTTTAATCAAGATAACAGTTTCATTTAGTCGCCCGTCAGTGGCGTCGTATCCCCTTTGTGCATGTGTTGGTCACAAATTGTCTTTTCATCCAGTTTTAAGCCACATTTTTTTCAACACACTTTTTAGA